>JAQFYZ010002755.1:0-15693 GCA_034695085.1 Cylindroiulus punctatus | reverse complement strand
ATTGCATTTGAGGCTTTTATCCTACTCTCGCGGCCATGAAAGTGGCTGACTGCAGCGCCACCAGTGGCGTTGCACACACCCAATTGTTTTGACCAGTTTGGAAACCATAAGTGTGATTTTTCAACCCTAAATATCACATAATTAACCAATATCCCAACAAATTCATAATACCGAGAAATGTACACTGTACGTTCATTCATACATGTAATTTATTTCTAATCATCAAAATGCATACTGTAAACTTGAGAACTAACCATGAACGACAGTGATTTGTTATTGGGGGGGGGGTTGAGTTGTTCCAATCAACCTTCGTTGGTCACAGTAGAATGGCCGGCATTTGCGCTGTGAAACTTTCTCAGAAAAAGTGCATTCCTCAGGTGTTTTTTTCTGGCCCTGAGCAAAAGGCGTTTTTGGCATATTGCATAATTAGCGTTAGGACCATCAGGAGACATTAGTTCCACGCTGGCGGCTTTCTGGTGAGCCTGGATTGTTGTCCCCTGAGTAATTTATGAGTCACGGAACCGTATTTAGCAGAGTCCTTTGGGTTCATCCTTATCTTATTTTTTTGGTCGGTTTTCTCGCAGCCCACCCCATTTTTCGGCTTGCACTTGGACGGAGCACGGGGCATTGGCCGCAAAGGGTTAGCACTGGTTGAGCTGGACCCTTGAGAAGGGTGGTCAGGGTGAGGTCCGCTCACCAGCGTGCCACTAGGAATGCTAAATAGGAAAAAGGCTGACTAGGGGAATCTAGTGTGGCCCACTACCCCCTTTGTTCTACTGGCTTCGTTTGAAAAAGGTCAAATGGCAAAATTAGGGTGGTGCGCATCCCTAGTGTACCTCGCTAAATGATGCCGATATCAAAAGGAATGTCCAAACCTCCCTGTGACCCCCCTCAGCACTTCCCTTTGACAATGGCTCGAATGTGCGACACGAGGGGTCAATGTGTGCCTGGACATAATGTATACCGGCGAAAATTGCTGTTTGCCAAATGAAGCCGCGCGGGACGCCCCAGGGCCAAAGGTGAAATTATTATTTCATAAGGATATTTGAAATTCAGCCAGTTTGTAAAAAAAAATTAATTCTCTTTCAGCCGAATTATGAGGGATATACATGTAGGCCTATTCGTTAGTATTAAGACGAACCGTGGGGGAAGGAGTCCTGGATTGATGACGGTGATGGGCAAAAAAATTTCTCAATAATTCAAAAATGATGTATGGGGGAAAATGTTGCAGCTGAGGGTCAGTCAGTGACGTCCGAAAAAGTGAATGTACCGAGTTAAAAAAAATCCTCCAAATGAAAACACGACCAGGTGGACACCTTTTTCAAACTCTGGCCAACTGTCTAATTTGGCTTGCCTGGAAGTTGTGTGAAGTTATCTGCAGTGGATATTGTCCATTTTTTCCCGAACACATGTACTGTACCAACCACAGACTAACGGATACAGTATGTAGCACTGATCATGGTGTTCATACAGTACATGTGTTGGACAGTGAAATTGAAACAATAATTGAGGAATGGAATTTGTGTGCCATAGCTTAAACAGCATAAAGGTGATACTTGTATGTACTCGACATCTTCCTGGCTACCACTAATGTTAAATTTGAACATCCAGACTGTGCTTTCTGAGAGTAAAATACTTACATACTGTGTTGCTAATTCCCTTATCCCTAAAGTTACTCAAAAGATGTTGTCATACTTGTACATTGTAAGTTGCCGAGTGTTTCTGATTTCTTGAGACCAGGAATAACCCTATTAATATTGTTACACTAGAGAATATTGACATACTTTGACATAATATTGTATAATAGTCCAATCTAAGGAGCAATGTTGCATTAAAGTTAAAGGATGATCCAACACCATAAAGACCATGCAGGTGGTTCAATTTTGCCTTCCAACACCGGCCTGTATAAGCAAATGCTTGATTTATCGATTTTTAGGTCGGTGAACCTTGCTGGACATCAGTGCAGATTATTTACACAGTAGTCATTTTTGGATACGAAACATCTCGTGAGTGCATGGCATTATATATGGCCTTGTTGGCAAGTGGTCTCAGTCAAACAATTTTTAATTACTGTACGACGTTGTGCCATTTGTTTATACCATTTTCTGCCGTACAATTGCATGTAGTGTCAGTGGATGGGTTTAAATTAAAATGCTGAACTCCTATACATGTCTGTATAGTAATGTTGCTGAGCTGCTTATTCTCTAAGCCAAACTCCAGCTATCCATAACCGCTTAATGTTAACAAGCCTGGGGACTCGCGATTATTCGAGGAATTCATGCGCCGTTTAGGACCACCTTAAATTTAGGAAACTGGGTTTTCAACTTGATTCTCGCCTCGGCTGCTCGAGCAATATCTGGCGTATCCAGTAATCAAATGATTTATAATGGCCGTTGCGCGGCCTTACAATTATTTATGAATACCGTTTTATTACGACTTAACTTAAATCCAGTGGCTTTTCCCGAATCTCATTATCGGGCTTGACACGTTCATAGAGACTTTCCTATAACGTATTTTGATGGGCATATTGAACTTGACAAAAATATTAAATATGCGCACTGGCGAGGCTCCCCTTCTTTTTACGGAGAAAAACTGGTCACTGGCTCTTGTTGTTGCTGAATTCCTCGTCTATGTGACACGAGCGTGTTAACTCGCTCTTTTCTCAAATTGATTTTGCTGCCACTGACCCCTTTAAACCTCTAGGCCTAATGACAAAATATTGAATCAAATACAAATGCGTGTATCCCCATTCCCCAGACGCATTTTGCCTCGTGCAATATTAGTCCATTCGTAAGTTGAGCCATTGACAAGTGCATGACCGACTTAAGGTGACCTGTTCGATCCATTCCACAACATTTCTGTTATAACCCTTTATGCTGCTTGACCAACGCAATTCCATAGTGCTATAGTAGAAATACGAACTGATGGAACTGAAGGACAGCCAATCGGAGAGGTGTCGCTTATCGATTAGTGATTCCTGGTTTTCATTTGTTGAAAGAAAAATGGCTGACGCCTCGAGCTGAAGCGCCTCCAATGTTTTTTTCGTTGTTGAGCTCCTTCCTCTCACCAGTGGCGCTGTATGCGACTTGGTCAATCGCAAACTGGCGATTGGATTCTATTGGTCGACGCTTTCAGCCCAGTTCCATCACTTCGTGGTTCTACTACTGTATAGAAATGGCGACGATTTTTTTTTATTTTGCAAAACATGCCAAAAGGATTCGGAAATTGTATTACAGAATGTCGTTAGCTCGGCTATGTGAAGTTTTTGAAATAATGTGAAGTTATTACAAATGCTGGTAACAAAGGGGGCTAATGCTGGTCCAAGATATTACGATGAATTTTAAAATAATGTCCAGTCGGTGTACTCAACTTCACTTTGATACCCGAAATAACGATGGGATACTGAGGCAAGAACATACATGTACATGTATGTCGCGATGTATTGTGGGACATCCGGGGGCATTGCAAGCCCTCTTATAATAAATGTCCTGCTCATTTGTTCGATGTTGGGTAAAATGTGCAGCAACTCAGCGTGGAGGTTTCTTGCCCTTTTGCATTAACAAGTGTTTCTGACAAGCGTGCAAGTTGCATGCTGGGTCAATGAGAAAACTGCCCAAGTTTGGGAGGCAGGCCTTATAGCGTTTCACTGTTCCCTAATAAATAATTCATTCTCCCCGATGAAAACATTGGAAACGCTCGAACAACTTTCGAGTAATTGCATTCGAGTTTCATCAGGTTCTCAAAAAGTTTACTAGAAATCGGTGCTAAAGCCAAAAGGATTTTCACCGAGCTCCCTATCCACTGTTAAGATAGTGGTTGTAACTGTCATTCTAATAATGCAGAGTCCACTTTTCTGGCAAGATTTTCATGAGCTGCCATCCCCGCCCTCCCCCCTAGAAACTGGTGAAAAATCAAAGAAAGTAGGCCTTTGTATATTTTCGTCCTTCAACTAGACCTGTTGTTTGTCTTGTAGCTCGAGGTTGTTGATCTCCAGACATTACACTCGTCTACAAACAAAGTCTATCAAAATGCATCATTTGAAATTGATAAACGTTTCCTAAAGAAAAATGTTCTTCGCTCGTCGAAATTTGGGAATTTCAGGCACGAACCAGCTGAGGGGCCAGCATTTTAAAGTTCGGGATCTCGGTGGCATGGCTTAAACACGTTATAAATATTTCAAATTCGCCAGATGTTTAATAATGAAAAAGGACGGGGAATTTATACGAGCATAGTCGCTCATAAACTAACGTCTGTAGGGGGTCGAGCAATAACGAAAACTGGCCAATATCGGGATGTGTTCTGTTCCGGTTTAATTCTTGTGTCCATCCACATGACGAGATACTATTTTTGTTACATTATGACAACAGTCTCGTTATTTTTTAAACTGGGTGTCACTGACCACTTAAGTTTAATCTGCGATTAAAAAAATCAGAATAACCAACCAGTTGCTATATATGTTAACATTACTTATCATATACACTGTACATGTAGAGGAATAAAACAAATCCGTAAATCAGTTACAATTTTAAGAATAAACTAACCATTCATGCTCATGCAACCAATTATGACTTAATGGCCACCCTGTATCGAATTGTAAAACCTGGATAGCTTTGGAAACGGTTGTGCAATTTCCTTTAGTTTTATGAGTTGCATTCGATTCTCGACTTGCCACGGTGCCATAAAACGACAATTGCGTTTTATTTTGTGTCAGTTTTCACTTCAGCTACTTAATGCATATATGTAAAACGTTATACCCCCATGTCAAAGTATCCCCGAGTGAAATGCACATTTTCAATTGCAGTGAATGCTATGAGCTTGATGATAAAATTTTCAAGTTCACAGCTAAATTCCCATGTAGGCAATCGATTTTTCATGTGAATTAAATTTCACTACAAATCGATTTTTGCACAACCTTACCCAACCCTTCAGAGCCCTTCAGTTCTTGGCCATGCAGTTGCACGAGCTAAACTCTCCTTAGTTTAGGATTACTTTCGTAGATTTCTGGCCAGTTTTTTTGATCCGTTCTCCGAAAGTCCTCTGGCTGGTGCATCAACCGCACCCCTATCGTTACCCGAGCGAAGATTGTTATTTTTTTCGTTAGTTTTTTGCTGATCCCCTAGAACGCACCTGTAGCCTATTGACTCTGTTGGCTAGCTTGGTCATTGGAGTAGTAGTGGCAGTGGCCAGTTTTTTGTTTTTTTCTGCCCATTTTTTAGCCACTCTCCCCAGTTCCTTCCCCTTGGCTATGAGGTACGTCGAGCAGGTTCATCGACCCCCCTCGCAACCCCTTGCCACCCCGATTTAATTCCATCATCCTTTTCCTTACCCCCCAACAAGCTTTTGCACATCAGGACCCATTGGGAAGCCACTCGACTTTCCTCGTATGGCCACGAGGGTGAAAATGGGGAAATTCCTGAGACGTTTCTCAAATGCATCTTCTGCTTACCCCTTTTTTTCCCCTAAATGATGGAACGCTTTCGACCGGACTGAAATTTGGGCAAACTGTTTTCCATAGAAATTTGCCACTTTCCCTTCCCCCTTTGCTTCCCCCCTAACTTAACAACAATACTCATCCTGCCCCGACTCCGCCTGGAAGTGCTGGCCTAAAAAAACGACGTAAATATTTGATGATGAAGGGAAGTTGGATGCAATTTAATGTGTAGGTAGTGCAATCTGTTGCCTGGCTCCAGAGCGGACAAACGGGCAACTGCTCAACCCCTTAACCTTACCCCCTTCCTTCTTTAATTTCTCAGAAATGATTCATTTTGCAGGAGGTTGCTGGCGAATTTAGCCTGTACACTCCAGCTCCCCTCCATCCAGTTCCATGTTTAGTCCTAATGAAAAATTCATTGCCCTTTAATCAGATACTTCCTTCTTATGGCAAATTGAATCATTTCCAATTTCGGTGACATTGCTGTTGCTTTTTGCAAAACACAGTTCGGTGAGTAGCTAACGCTGTTGTCAACTCTCTTATTTACCTCATTGGCGATTCGACCAGTCACTTTCTTCCAGTGAATTTCAAGGTCATTAACATGGTTTGGTCTGTTTTTCTGGCTGTGTACATGTTCGATATATTAATATTAATTCGGCCACGATGACAGTATCTACAGTAACACAGTAGTCCCACCGCTCGAGTCCCACTCAATGATTACTGCCAATATAGCAATTTCGACGCCATCTTGAAACATTATGTGCATCCTGTACCCTTCAGGCTGAATCACAGGATGCACTGTAGATGGCCATTGGTTCTTTCAAATCAGAACATCAAGAATTCCTAAAGGTTTTTATATCATGTACATGTATTTTGAATCTGATCTGGGGGTGATCTGAAAAATTGTTATTTTGCTATTTTTTTTATTGAAATCTGATTTTCAGCTCCGATTTTGGTGTTGCATCCTCCCCTGTAGGCGGTTATCCAATACCTAACCCCCCCCCCCCCTCATAATTAATGCGCCTATTGGTATCAGGGTCTACATGTATGTACATGTATGTAACAGAAACCACATACATGTACAGTGTACATGAAATATACAGCAACTCTTAAATTATTTGAAATTAATTGTTGTAATGAGGGCAAGCCTGTGCGATCACCCTGTACATGTTCAATGTACAGTGTATATACATGTAGATTGGTTTCTTCTTAAGTCTCATTTGTCCGCACCTACAGCAAATTATTCACTGATTCATTCATTGCTTGCCCCTCCTGTAAAAGAATGACTTCATTCGCTAAATCCTTGTAAGACTCGTTACCCAAAATGGCCAATTTTTCCGTGAATTTGCGAATAGGTAGATTCGTACGATTTCCAGTTAAGTTGTCCTATTATGTCGAAATACATGTACAACTTTTTTATAATGAAACCCTCACAGACTGCCTCACATGAATCATTGGAAGCTAGACGTTCGCATCGGATTATGGTAACATAGCAAAAAAAGTTTCCAGATTTTTCTACAGGGTAGACCTATTGAGGTTGGTTTCAAGTTGACTGGTTTATAATTGGCTCTATCGTGATGTAATGTTAAGGAAAGCAGGAAAAGAGCCCTGTTCGATCCATAGGCATCCGGTTCGAGATTGGCCTGTATCCCATTCAAGGCCATCCAATTAGCCATCGTTGAAGCAATTTATTCCATCTTTGCCTATGATGTGCACATTTTCGTGTTGCATAAATGGATCTAATTAGGTTAGATTAGCTACTTTCATTCCTCGGTTAATCCACTCTGAAACCAATCTTCGACACTGATGTTGAACTTGATACCGCAAATGCAATGAAGAATCTTTATTAATGGAAAGATTTAGTTAGGGTTACAAAACATCTCTTTTTGAATTGATGAAATGTGAAACGATATGCTTTTTATTCATCCAAAAGTTCGAAGTTTGGACATGATTCAGTGCGATAAAAACTCGAGTCATGTCAATGCACCTTGAAGCGCCATGCTTGTTAATTCTCAGAAGATGATGATACAATCCATGACGCATATAATCCTTATTTTTATATACCGGTATTTGCAGCGATTTGAACTTAACTTGCTTGGTTTGAAGTGTCTTGAGGCAACCCATCCCATGCAGATTCTCAAATCAAGTATACTCATGTAAACATATACATGTATGTGGTAAAACAATTAATGCGTATGGTAAGCGTTTGGTAAAGCAATTTGCATGTATGGATAAGATTAAAGCATATCTTAGTCTGCATGTAAACATGGTATGCCAATAAAGGACATGTTCAGAATGAATTCATGAGAATTGCAGTATCATAATTTAGTTACTGTATAGTAAGTGAATGTCGTTTTGGTTGTGTAAGTTAGGTACAAACCACATCTAAAAGGTACCAAATGAAAACAACTTATACAGATGGTCAGATCTTATCGCTGAACATTACTTACCCTTTTAATTTGTATCTGAAAAGGTCGAGATTTATAGTTATGTTTTGAGCATGTGGACAAAACGAGATTCATTTTTTGAACTGTTTGAACTTTGGACAGAAATTCTCTTTTTTGATAAACTCAAAACTTGTTCCTCCCTAGTGCCGGGGAAGGCTGCTGCTAATCTAATACCGAAATACTGTACATTTTCAAATAAAAACGCCTGTTTTCTGATAACCTTCGTTACGAACTCCAGGTAACGGGTTTCCCCCCTCATCAATTTGCATCGAGGTGTTTGCGTCCGTTTTCAAAGATGCAACATTTCGACAACAATCTTTTTTCCACTGAATTTTCATATTTGTGCTGCTGCATATGTTTATGAAAAAAAAATTGCGGGGGAGAGTAGGGTGTTATTTTTCTCCTGAAAGGTGATTAATTCCCTATAGCCTTGAAACCAGGAATTTTCTGATCCCTATCTGCACCATTTTGGGAGGACTGTTAACGTTATTAAGCCGTATACCGAGACCTACTAGTACATGTACATGTAAGCATGGCCTGCAGAAGGACATGCCCCTTTGCTAAGGGGCAATATATCCCCTGTCAGTGAGAGAACACCCACGTTTTTACGTATTGTGTTGTTGAGAAAGCTGTCTGGGCTAATGAGATGATCAGTTACTTCTTACCACTGAACCGGCGTAGGTAAGATATCTTTGATGGGGTTAAACTGTTTCTTGTCCCATATTAAGACTACACCCAAAATGTTTTCCCCCAGTCAAATGAACTCCACCCACACTGCATTTTGGTGCATGCTTGTGTCCGTGCATTTCTTTAGATAATACCCAGTAGTTGCTGATGACCTGTTATGAAGACAGCAGAAACATAAGACAGAGTGGCTTATCCTGCACTGTAAAAGAGTAATAAATTGCAACTTGTTGTCATTATTATATTCTCAATGGATATTTCGTGAGGGTATTCATCATCGTGATCCATAGGTGGTATAAGTGCAAACATCCATTATGTAAAGTTTGCGTTAGTGAATAAGTCATTCTAAGGGAATCTCACCTTGCGACTCAAATTTGAGGTCGAAAGTCTTTCAGACATCGATGGCCTATATTATAGTGGCGATCCCGCGTATCATAATTTTTGGCAAAATGGAATTTTTACATCATTTTATTATGGGCATATTACCGCATGTGTTAAAGTTAAAGCTTTCTTTTAAACATTGTGACTGATGAAATTGAGATCGATCTCAAACCTGTCAGCGTAGCTGTGCTACCTTAAGAGTCTAATTGTTCATAGTTATTTAAGTTAATTGGGTAGTGAATTCACCGTAATAAATGTTTTGATTAATATTCAATTAGAGCTCTTCAACTGCATGACCAGTTGGACATAACTCATCTGTTGTTGAAAGAATTGATAATCTGGGCAAGACATGTCGTTCTTGAATTATTTTCTTCGTCTTCTTTTCCCTTAACATTTATCCTAAGTCTGATCGATTATTCAGAGGTTGATCTCCTGTAAATGGGTTGTGTAACCTTGGCTAATGTGCCCACGTCACTTCTACATATTATTCCTATTTGGTAATTGTCCTTTGTGCGTATCGACTCGTTACTTGACATGCAAACCCTCATGCTCACTGGCTCGGTTTTCATTTGCATTTTCGGCAATAAATACTGGTCTGATTTTTCAAAATGACGTTAAAAGGCTGGGCCTATCTCTCGAACAGGGTCGAAGCAGCGCTCATTTTAATACGTCGCAGTCTTAAAACCGTACAAAAGTAAGAATTCCGCACACAGAATAAGTGGAATTCATTTTTCGCTCATTTCTTTCGTTTAAATGTCCACCCCTTCAAGTTCACGATGTCAATGTACTGGATCCAAAAAGTTGAGTGACGAATCCTTTCCTGTCTGTATATACATGTACAATTTCTGCACCTGCTACTTATGCTCGGCTTTTATGTGTTATTCCACCATCTGACATCGACCAAAATGACGCCATTGCAAGTGAACAGCTGGAATTTCATGACCAGTCATTCGACGTTTTTTGGCGACGCAAATTCCCCCCATAAAATTCACTTATTCCGAAAATCTCGTTATGCTCAGCGTGTTTGAATATGACGACAACTTGTATTTGCAAAGCTTTACAGAATCTGGTGACTGATTATGGAAGTGCATGGCAAACTTCACTGCCTACTTGTGGCCAAACAAATGTGTCGATTATCCGAAAATCACTAGTTCATAATGGCTGTTAACAGAGCAGACAGCTTTTTCATCATTGTTAAAAGTTGAAAATCAAAACGTTGTTGTTGATTCAGTACATCGAAAATAAACGGTGTAAAATAAAGTTGTTAATCGCAACAACTCAGTGTAGTTATTCAGAGACTCTGGTGTTGTACAGTATCATTTCAGAATCAGGCGTGAATATAGGGTGCTTCCTTTGAGTGTGCTTCAAAACACTTCAAATTTGAATTTCAAATATACATTGTACGAACTGGCACATACCTGTAAACAAATATGTATTCATAATATGTTAGCATCCTTCAACTAAATGTATAACATTGTCTTTATCTGGGTAAAGTTAGATCACGTCGTATATTTTCAGGCATAATACAGGGTGATCATGAAGTTCTATTCTTATTACAAAACTCGTTACAAAACCCAGAAAGAGCTGTCCTGTATTAGGGTATTAAAATTCATACGTGTAGATCCAATTTTAGGCATAATTGCTAAACTAACTTTCAATTAAGTTTTTTTTTTTATTTATTTTTTTTTTTTTTGATTTCTCTGATTCGTCAATTACACAGACTATGGCGCAACTAATCATTGTATTTATAAAATATGTAAGCGTTAAATTGCATCTTGCTACATGCCTCTTTACAGAGCTTGATGGTTGGATAAAAAGCCTTTTAATCTGACGTCAGTTTCCCCATCACGTGAATTTTATTTATCTCCTCTCCGTTGCCCTAGTCTATAATCACATGTGTTTTAGTTTCTTGAATTCAAATCAAATGAAAACCTATTCAGTCTCATGATGGTACAGTGGTTTAAAAGTAATGGTATTTTTGACTGGGTCAATGAAGATCAACAAGGGCATTGTTTTTCACCCTTTTACGTGTAGCTGTTAGTAACCTAATTAACAGTATCATCGCACAAGTACAGACCAGCCGAACGATTATTTTAACAGTTTGATGCGACTGTCTATTGAAAGATTGACTTTAATTATTTTCTCGTTTCTCCACAAGCATATCTTTATTTGGATCATCAAAACCATTGATTTTCTCAACTCGTGTTATTAACGTATGCGACCACTCGACAATTAAACGATTTCCAATGGTGTTTTTTTTACGTTTTCATTTTGCCTACATAAAAAATTATTGGTCGAAGTAATCATCAAAACTGCGAAATGAGTTGGACCTGTATTTTTTATCCAAGCAACGTTCAATAGGGGTGGGTTTGCGTCAAAGAACTCTAATCGCTTTTTTTTCAGACTGGTTAATTCCAGTTTTTTTCTTTTTTATTTATCTGAAGTAACCAGTGAAATTATTTAAAGTTTCTCTTCTATTTAACTTTGTTGATCCCTGAAACAAAGGTTAGCGAATTTTGCAATGCCTCGATCATATGCACCGTGTTGATATCGAGTTATCGCGAAGTTAGACAATATTAACACTGAGATAGAAGCTTTTTTCATATTGGTTATTTATTCTATTTTCGCTATATCATTTGAAAATGTAAAGCAACGATATTTCGTTGTTTGATAGGAAATATTTCGATATTTATAGCTCACAAAATGAATTTCAATATGATCGGGAATGTCCTAGATAACAGTATTTGTGAAATTGATATGCAGGGTGATCATAGGGACAACATGACAATTTCAGATGAGGTTGTTTGGCAACCGCTGGCTTTATATAAGTATACAAACTCGTCGTGTTTTTATTTGAACACCAAGGTGATTCTAACCTATAAATTTCACCTCCGAGTGCATTACGTGCATTTTATTGTCAATTTATTTCTTAATGGTGAACATTTAGCGAATGGGTTGGCTTCATAACAGCGTTGATATGGCTATAGGACGAGCTTATAAATGTTCAATGAGAAGAGCTTAAATACCTACTTAAACACAATTATTGGCGTATTCCGTGGTTACTATCGTCGTTCAGTAGTTGGTAGCACTGATTAATCACTGCGCAGGTTAATAGGTGATGTTAAAGCAAAAGCAAATGTTTTTGAATAATTGCCGTTAAGCTTGTGGACCTAGAAATCGTTTGAATTATTGCGTCCGGCGGGATTTTTTCCGTACTGATGATTAGTATGCGAGTTAAATTGCAATTATAAATTACAATGAGAATAGTATGGCGGTCATCTGAGTAATTGTGCGATTGCTTTTAATTGCGAGATTTTGTAACTGATAACATTGTGAGGCATTCCTGGATGATGCAAAAAAAGAACATTGGAACTTTCCTAAGGAAGATGGGTTGGGGAAAATCACGCTGGTCACTCGGGGAAAACTTTCACCCCAATCACTAATTATTGACCAATCCCCCCAAATGTAATTAAACCTTCTGCTCGAGAAACCGTTTCAAGGATCTAGGATTTAAGAAATGGACATTTAAAGGCTACGAGTACTACATTGTAGATAGTGACTTATCTAGTTTATCATGTACATGTAACATTTATGTGGAGTGGCAACTTCTTGCAGCATATTGTTTATGTTCATTGTACCTGACTATAATAACTTTCACTCTGGTTTGACAAACAATTTTTCCCCTGAAGTAATTGCTATGAAATAGTTGAGCTCTTGTGCTAAGTAACTCGTTTTGATGAACATGTAAAAGTTTGAAGCTTTCCTCTTTAAGATTGTGCTACATGGAGGGGAGAACGTTCAAACATTATTCAGTTCAACTTTGCAAACTCCAATCAATACAAGTGATTACAATCATTTAAGGTGTCTAATAAACCAACCCTATTTATTTGCTAGTCAATTCAATTCAATTCATTAGTCATTAGTCATTATTGTTAATTGAATTTCTTGAAGCTTAAGACTGTCCTTTGGAAGAGAACCATATCATCGAATTTTTAATATCTCCTTGATCACAAATGTCAGCAATCGTCAGCCCTAGAGATCATTTACCTAAAACATTTCAAACATTTAAGCACACATGCAATAGAAGTAATTTAACTCATCTTTCCAATTTGTAGAGGGAGAAGGAAAGGAAAAATTATCCCATTTACAGAGGACGAATTTGTCCCAATAATGGAGGCTTTTTGGTGAAAAATGCTCTTGACTTATACATCCCACTTATCAAAGGTTTCCCAGTTATGCAGAGCCCATTTATCCAGGTTTGCCTGTGCATGCACTGTACTTGATCGTCCCATAGAGGGTTGGAGGATAAGATGTTGGAGAACATATTCTGGCAAGACCGTCTTGAGCATCAGTGAGCGGTTTGCCTATGAACCCATGGTGACCTGGAAAACCTGGAAATCTCAGGGCATTTCAATGTACGAAGAGATTCATTTTTCTGGTTATGCTAATTGAATGAATTATAATTGCTCGCACACCGTTAGGTATTCAAGTTGAGACTTATCAACCAAATCTTTTTTTTTTGCGATGAAATATTACTAAGTCTAAACAACGGTGACAAAACGTAAGATTGCTCCAGAGAGTTGATGAACGACTTAATCGGTGATTAAACCGAGAAAAGCCGCATCAGGTCGCAAAAGAAAACGAAGTGACCACGCCCTGGTGTCCACTTATGCCGAGTTAAGAACTACAGCTACACCGTAGGTACTGTAGGTAGGTGCCGTCTGCTGGCCAGCTGAACTCGTGCCACAAAAACCTATTTCCTACCCTGGACAAACTATGTGGTTGAGCAGTTTTAATTGCATCTTTGCTCGGCTATAAACCGACTTGCAAGACCTTCACTCCCAAAGGCTGCCTGAAAAGGGTAAGTGCATTCGAGTGCATCCTCGCCAGGGTACACAAATATCGAGTAAGCAATAAATTTCAGGCAAGTCCATTGGACGGATTGAGGTGCAGTAGACAGAACGTTGTAATTTTATATCTGGCCTGATGGATACTCTGATGCTCCACTGGCCTCCTCAAAGGGAAATTCAAGGGGTGTCGACCAAACAAAACATTGGCCAAGAAGGGATATAAGCTGATCCCACCGACAGACATGTGGGTTTCTACATGGCCGAGCTTTCAAGAAACCTTTGAAAATTGGAGGAAGGGGTATGGGACAGGAGTAAGGGGGTAATGTTGTTGCGCTGGAGGAGTGGGGAAGAGATAAAAGTGCAAAGGGCCACGCAGAAATGACCCCAACGACCTTCGGCTGGCACTTTGCAGCTTCACATTAGACAGTAAAATCTTTAATGGCTGCAAGCGGGAGTTCCAGAAACGATAAATACATAAATCACGCTGTCCAAAACAAGGTGAAACTGGGGAATTTGCTTCGCCACGGTCCATTTTTTGTGATCGAAGTAAAGAGGATGAGAAGGGGGTAGTGCTGCGGCCACAATTGTGGTAGGGGTAGCATTTATGCAGTGCTGCAATTATGGAGGATGAGAGGGCGTGGGGTGGACCGTGTTCAAGTTTTACGTTACACGTCTCATTATTTCCGATCTCATTTTTATAACGAGCTCGAAGCGGTGTAGGTCAATGATGATATCCTATGCTGGTAATTGGGAGAGGGGTCTGACAACTGCTGACATTGACTGAGGGGGGTCTGGAAATGATGACAAACGCTGTCTCCGGGGGACGAAAGCCAAAGCAGGCTTCCCTATTGAAAAACATTCTGCAGAAGATTCTTTGCAAAATTCTCTGCAGAACTCTGCAGCAATTTGATGTTTTCCTGCAGAAATATTTATGCAGAAGAACTTCTGCATAACTATTTCTGCGGAATATTTTCTACCATTTTCGTATTAAAAAAATGCCACTACTGGGAATCGAACCAGGGGTGAATTGTTTGACAGCTTGGTGCCTTACCCACAGGGCCACTCAGACAGTTGTTGAAAAACGGCTCTGGTTATAGTCGTCTCGGCAAAAAAACGAAAATTTTTACAGCCAATCAGAGAGATTCGGTTTATCGACGTACTGTTTCAGGAGTTTCAGCGGTATATGCTGCCATGCTCGCTAATATTACAGGATGGACGAATCGCAAACAGGAAATTGCATCCTATTTGTCTGAACGACGCCATTTTTTCGTTCTTTTGCCGGGACGACTATAGCTCTATCTATCTCGATTATTTGGTATCTGAGGCACTGGTAATTGAAAAGCCATAATGGCATTGCTTATTTATTTGAATATGTATGTATACATATGCATGGGTGTACCTGTAGATACGATATAGTCTTTAAAAAATTTTGTGCCAAAATTTTATCTGCAGAATTTTTTGTGCCCAAATTTTATCTCAATATTGACCATCTTCATCTGTGGCTGGGAGTATCGAATACTCAATGAAATCAAGTTTGGGTTTGGTAGCAAGTATTTGGCGTGGGGGAGTTACCTAAAGAGACGAGTACTGTATATATAGTGACTTGTTTGGGGTCTGTTAGCGTAGGGGGGTTATCCTTTTCCGTTTCTTCGTTTTTCCTTTTCTGGGGTTGGTGGTCACTGGGAATTTCGGGCTTGTAAGCTTATACTTACCAGGGCCTGTTCTGGATCGAAATTCTGTATTTGAATTTTTGGTGATGTTTTGTTGTATGTATGGTACGCTAACGCGTATTTTGTTTGGCTACTTTGAATAAAATAGCACCGGAGGATGGTATTAGCTTACCGAAACGTCGTGCGATTCTAAAAAGATAAATTTGGCTGTGTCAAGTTGATTTCATTGA
>JAQFYZ010002754.1:0-15698 GCA_034695085.1 Cylindroiulus punctatus | reverse complement strand
TATTTATTCAAGAACGTCATAAATGACAAAATTAATACATAAGTATATTCAAAACAAACAAAATAAGTACATTCAAACCAATAGTATCAAGTTTCTAAAAAATATAAATGTAGTTTTGATTTAACCGATACCACCGATTATTGCGGTGTTCTTAACAAACAATTTTTTAAAAATTTAAAAATTCTTATTTGCGAGAACAACCGAAAAAATAATTCTGGCGAAATGGAATAACTCGCGCCTTTGTGTCCTCGTTTTCAAGAATTTCGTCCACGGCTTTGGCTTCGTTATTAATATTCATAAAAATGTCAAGGAAATGCTTTAAAATTGAATATACACCGGTCAAGTTTTTGAAAATGTCCTCACGGATCTTCGTCGTTCAAATTTCTGAGAAACATATTTAGGGCGACGTTGCCAAAATTCATGTCCAACAAATGTCGCCTTAATGTTTAATAGCCGCGATGTTTTATTTCGCGAAAACATCTGGTAATTCAACGAGGTTGAGTAATGCATTAAAAGTTGATTCATGAAGTGAATCAACTTTTATGAAATCACAGGAAGCATAAAAATACCTTTTGGGGATTCGGGAATTTATAAGAAAAAAAAACCTCGAGAAATATTAAAGCAATGTTAGTAACGTTAAAAATGCTTAAGTAAAACATGCAGTAAAACATGCATGATCTTAAAGTCTGATATTAGTATCAAAAACGTAGTGTAAGTAGTTATGAGAAGTCATTTTGGAAAATGTGAAGCACAAAATTACAGGGTTCATACTCAAATTTACAAAGCCATTTCCCTGACTTTCCCTGACCAACCCGAGTAAATTTTCCTGACTTAAAAATAGGGTACAGGAATACAGGGTGTGTTTTTTTGAAGAATTTTCCACATGTATAATGTAAAATTATGCGAAAACCATATTAGATGGAATAATCGCGTTTGTGTGGTTTATCACTCTCGGGAAGAAATCATAAGATGTTTTCCAAAAAAAATGAAAAGATCAACTGGTATTTGCAAATTGTTTTGCAAACAAATGCAAAAACGTGAACTGGTTATTGCAAAAATTTCGCAAAAAAAATGAACTAATACTTGCAAATTTTTTCGCAAACAAATGCACAAAAATGAATCGATTTTGGAAAATTTTTGCAAAAAAAAAAATGCGAAGAAGTTAACCAGTTATTGCAAAAAAATTTGCATAAATGTTAACCAGTTTCTGCAAAATTTTCGCAAAAAATGGTTTTCACTGCAGACAAGACCGTGGCTAGATCCGCCCTTGGCCTCAGACCCCCTATACAAATGTTCTAGTTATACCAATGGACATGACCATGTGATTTTAGTGAGGACAAGAGGAGGAAAGCTATAGTAAAACCAAGAAGTGATGGAACTGAAATCAACCAATCAGAGAGATGTGGGTTGTCAATTAACGCTTCTATGTTTCTTCAGTCGGTGAAATTCCATTCAGTATGTGGCACTGATTGTATGGAACTAGGCTAAATCAATCGCCAACAGGCAATTGGACCCATATTTGTCGACACATGTTTTGACTCAGTTCCATCACTTCTTGGTTTTACTATAGTATATTTTTGGAAATTGAAAAAAATTCCAAAAAAAATTTCCATTGAAAAAAAATTGAAAAAAAAATTTTCATTGAAAAAAAGAGGGGATTAGGTGGTTATCACCTAATCCCCTAAAACCACCCTTTATTCCTATTTTTAAGTCAGGGAAATTTACTTGGTTTGGTCAGGGAAAGTCAGGGAAATGGCTTTGTAAATTTGAGTATGACCCCTGACGTCACTGCAAACACGCATTGCACACCTTTGATGCAACTTGAATTCAATGCAAAACACACATCCAACATCAGTGATGCCAAACATGTTTGTCGGTATGTTGTTGGGTGCGACCAATGGTCAACTTGACCAATCAGAAGTTGCTTGCATTTCCTGCTCGTTTAATCAACGCCGTTTCGCCGCCTGACCCCGCTTCCCCTGACCCCTAGCGTGAGGATTATTTTAATGCCGGACACTCCTTGGCGTCAGACTCTTGGGATGGACCGAAGTTAGTCCAGGAAATCTGTCTGACGACGGGTGTGGGCGCACGATGGCGCCACGCGAGCACAAAAACAACAACAGCCAGCAGGGGGCGTGCTCGCACTAGGACGCCAGGTGGCGCCTCGGGAATGGTGTCAGCAGTTGCCTGTCATGGCGCTCCTGGTGCATTGTTTGCTCGTTTTTGCTGGAAATCTGTCCTTAATCCTATTTTTGTGCTTCCTGCAGCTCTACAGTATTCACTTTGAAACAAGTGGTCCCATATGGAAAAGAAATGCATACCTAGAAATACATTTTAAAATGCATTGCAAGAAATGCATTTGGAAATACATTGGAAAATACCTTTGGATTGGCACTAAAATATGCATTGTAGTAGGTATTGCGAAATAAATTTTTAAATGTATTGAAATATATATTGCAAAACACATGTAAATATATTGAAATATGTATTTCAAAATACATATCACAATACATTATACATTGCAAATACACTCCAATTCACACTGCGGTTATGCAAATTTTGTGTAATAAAATTATTTTTACACAAAATTCACTGCACAATCCATTATTGACGAGTTACCTTAGTGAGGTCCATTTTGTGAAATTAATTTAAAATCTTATCTCAATTAAAGCTTAAATGCATTAAAATATATGTAGTGCATTATACAGTTTGGCGTATACATTTCCAAATGCATTTGAGATATATTTCATTAATTGAAATGCATTTTGCAAATTGAAATACGCACAATGCATTTTCTTTGGATATGGGGTATTTTCAATTTTTCATAAGTTGCCCTAATTTAGGGTTCATACGCACCTGGAAAGTCAGGGAGAATCAGGGAAAGTCAGGGAAGGGCAAAATGGTCAGGGAGAGTCAGGGAAAATCACGTTTTTGTTGGAAATTCAGGGAAAGTCATCGAAGACTATGATGTTAATTGCTGGTAAATCAGTCAGGCTATTTATATAGTCTTTCACTATATTTGTCTATAATGTCTTATTGCAGAATAAGCTAAGATCTTTTCGCGCAGCAATATTGTGGATATCTTTAATATTTCAGGGAGAGGGGAGGTGTGACAGACTATATAAATTGACTGATTTACCATCAAACATCCTAGTTTTCCCTGAATTTCCAACAAAAACGTGATTTTTCCTGACTCTCCCTGACTTTCCAGGTGCGTATGAACACTGCAGAAGAAATGCAATGCGTTAAGGCAGTGAGCCCATTGATCTCAAGTAGTATGTACTCCGATGTTGCGTGCAGTCAAAACTACATACAATGAAAACACTTAAATCACTGAAAATCCATTTCTATTAATCACTGAAATCAGCAAAATAACATTTGTGTCATTTGCAGTCCACCATTCTACATACACACAAGTGCGATCTCAGCTGAGTTCGTCCCTCCTTCCGGTTGCCCACCTTGGCATTCCATCGACCCCCACCAGTGGGTTACGTCGAAGGGGTTGCGCCTCCCCAGGGCACACTGGCCCGGCTAATGGGCGCGGGGTCAGGGGTCAGCGGGCTAATTACGTAAACGTTTTCGGCGAGGGGTGGATTAAGCACGAGGGGTGGGATAAGGTCGCGGGGTCGCCGGGAATGAGATGTTTGCATTAATTTATAGCGAGGTGGGTGCGCGGACCCCCGAGAAAACAGGGGGGCGAGAATTCGGCCCGGGGTCAGCCGGGGTCAGCCCCCGCTCGCCCGCCATGTGGGAAACGCCGGCGAGGGTGCGCCGTAGTGATTTACGGTGGCGCCACCTAGGGCGCATTTTTCAGCTTTCCCCTACGTTTTCAACGTGCGTTAATTTCCAATGTGCTGAAACTGACCCGGTGATGAGTAACCATTAATTCGACAGCAAAAACAATAAAACAGGTTCGGACGTCGTTGTTTTTTGGTGAATTCGGACGCCTGTGGGGGGCCGTCCATCAAAGTGTCGACCCCCCACCACACCTCTGATCCATTATCCTTCAAATTGGAGCGAAACTGTCTTATAAAACTCCAAACCCAATAGAATTTGGTCCACATTTCCATCAAAGACGTGATGTACTGGGAAGTACAGTAGAACCTGTCTAAGTCAATTCTGTAGGGACCGGGCATCACGTATCGGTTTAGACAGGTTATTGACTTAGGCAGGGACATTAGTCAAGCATGGGGTCCAGGTCGGGACCGGCCGCTGATATTAGGTTATGCAGGTTATAAATTTACACAGTATAAGTTAAGACAGGTTCTACTGTATGTTTACAACGACCAGTCGCTGAAAGGATAGGTACTATAATACAGGACGGTCTGGAAACGGGACGCATGTCCCCTCACCCTAATGCATTCTTCACACCTATCCGTTGCGACTGCGTTAAGCTGGATTTCTACGGAGGCCTGAAACGCCCACACCTGAAACGGTGTTGACCGCCTCGCCTATCCTGGTTAGGATTAGCATGCTTATAAACATGCAGACGACGTTCGGAGCGCGCGAGTATAGCAGCTGGAATGCGAGGCCGGAACGCAACCCAAACGCAAAGGTGTGATGCCTAGTCCGTCGTCCCGTGTTTCCTTAGCAAATGCGCCGTAAGAAACCTCACGACGGTCATCTGCTATAACTCGACCGTCATCTACTAAAAGTAGACGGTCATCTGCTATAACTCGACTGTCATCTGCTAAAAGAAGACGGTCATCTGCTAAAACTCGACCGTCATCCGCTATAACTCGACCGTCATCTGCTAAAACTCGACCGTTATCTGCTATAGCTCGACCATCATCTTGTTTGATTGCGCAATGCGTTCTGACTGCGGATTGGCTGAATTTGGAACAGGTTTCTATTCTCGCATTATGGACTTTCATGCCAGAAACAACGACGCAAGCCGCAACGCAATGGAGAAACGCACTAACGCAGCCAAAACGCAAAGGCCTTGCGCCTTCCTTCCCCCCATGTGTCAGCATACAAAAAATGACCGTTTCAGGCCTCAGTACAAATCCAGCGCAACGCAGTCGCAACGGATAAATGTGAAGGAAGCATTAGTTCTCCGAAGCATATAGCAACCACTCCTCCCTCAGGTGGCAGCAGTGTTGGGGAAATGTGTCAGCCGAGTGATGAATGCTCGGCAACGAAACGTGAATGGGAAATGTGGGTTGGGTCAGGGGTCAGTTACGCGAGCGGCGGCGCTTGGCAGCCGGGGTGAAAGGTCGAGCCGCCACAAATCACCGGGTTGCGGGGGCCCGGCGGTGACCCCTCGTCGGGCTACCTATGACAAATGAGACGATTGTGCCAGCGCGCCAACTTCCGGTCTCTGGCTGTTCCTCTTTCACTTCTGACCCCGTCGCATTCCTCATCTGTCTCGGGGCTGTCCACTAAGGGCGTCCATCAAAATGGCCACTTGTTGACCAAGAACCCTCCAGGTTCATTTTGAATGTTTTTACTTAAATCTTCAAATCCACCGCATTCATGGATATTTTCTAAACCAAGTGCTGCACACCTAACCCGATAGTTATTAGCCTGGTCTTTAACCCCGAGGAAATCGAGCGGAGAATAGCACTGGGCCGCAATGCAATGATCGGCATGACAAATCTCTGGCAAGTGCAAGAGTATTAGCCTCGCCACCAAGTGCGGACCCGTTGGGGCCATAGCTACATATGGGTGTGAAAGCTGGACTATGAAGAAAGCCGTCAGGAAAACAGTGGATTCTTTTGAGCTATGGTGCTGGAGAAAGCTACTTCGAATACCTTGGACAAACAAGATCACTAACAAGGCTGTACTCGCACAAATCAAACCTGGAGCTTCATTGGAGGGCAGGATCACCAGACTGTGACTGACCTACTTTCAGCATGTTAGGCGTGCCCATTCATTGGAAAAGGATGTGATGCTGGGTATGGTCAGTGGAACCAGAAGAAGAGGAAGGCAGCGAACACGTTGGCTCGATACCATCATAGCCGACACCAATTTGACCATTGCACAGCTGAAGGAGGCTGTGCTCGACAGAACTAAATGGAGAATGTTAGCTTATGAAGTCTCCGAGAGTCTGCAACGACTGAACGGCTAATAATAATAATAACAATTCACGGATGGGAGATGTTAATCTTACGCTGATATCCTCATCGGTCAACCCCCCTCAGGTGATGACATAATACTCGAACGTCACCCAACAGGTGGCTTTGCAAGAGGCCAAACTCGAAGCACGGTTCAAATGGTGGCCAGTC
The DNA here is from genome assembly GCA_034695085.1 of Cylindroiulus punctatus. NCBI lineage: Eukaryota > Metazoa > Arthropoda > Diplopoda > Julida > Julidae > Cylindroiulus > Cylindroiulus punctatus. The sequence continues at coordinate 9,471 of JAQFYZ010002754.1, read as the reverse complement.
ATCTTCCCCGGCAATCTCTCCAATTTTTTTCCCCATCCAAAGCCTTTGGAGTGCTCTGAGGCCAATCAGTCACCCAGCCATGTCACGTGGCGTGCCAAAGAATGGCACTTACCATTGTTGGCCTCCTGGAGAGGCTGATGGGCGAACGAGGGTGGCCTTTATTGGTGTCAACGAGTGTTGCCACAGCGCCATGACGCAACAACAGCAGCAGCAACAACAACAACAATAACAACAACGGCGGTGTTTACTCTCGCTTTGCCATTTGATCTCGGAGTGGAAGAAAAATGCAGGGGTCGAGCAAATACATATCTCGTTGAACCCTTTCTTGGGTCGCCCTCCTTGGATGAGAGCTTGCAAAATCACGACTTGTCAACACTCGCAGAAACCACACTCTAAACGGAAAAAGTACAAATGTTGAACCTTAAGGGTACAAATGTTTTGAAACTATATACACACCCTATGGGTACATGTGTCCATCGCAAGTGTGTTCCTAGGGGCACATTGTACCTTGAGGTACAAATATTTAAATCATTTCATTTCTTTGGTACATATATGATATACGAGGTGCAAATGTACATTTGTACCCCACAAAAACTGCATTTGTTCTTTTACGGTTTACAGTGCAGATAAGCGCACTCGCTACACAGCCGCTGAACTTAGCAACACGACCAAACGCCATTTGCTGCACTTTTATCATTACTTTTATTTACAGTCAAACCTCGTTGTAACGAACTCGCTTATAACGAATTACTGTTATAACGAACAGTATTTCCAATCCCCGTCACAGACTATACAGAAATAATGTTAATTTATACTGTTAATTTATACTGTTATAACGAATTGGATAAAACGAATTATCGGTTATAACGAACAGATTTTCTAAGCCCCATGCACTAAGGTTGCAGAACATCACTTGAAAAACACTGGCTAAACCCATTTATCAGCTCACACAAGGTGCTGACAAGATGTGATCAATCTGATTTGTAGTTACATGTATGTGTCTGAATGAAATTTCGACTTCCTTCGCATTCAGACTTTTGACACTTTTGTACACTTAGGACAAATGTCGCCAAAGAAATAATAAACGATTTTCAATAACAGATTATTCAAATAAATCACCACTGTGCCCTCAGAAAAGTTGTACAATACTGTACAAAAAAATGTTACGCGAGTATAAATACAATTTATTTTTAAAACTCATATTTTTTTTGGCTGCTGATATAACGAACTACGGTTATAACGAACTAATTTTGGTGGTCCCATGCAATTCGTTATAACGAGGTTCGACTGTAATTTTTACGACTACAGTAGAACCTGTCTAAGTCAATACTGTAGAGACCAGGCATCACGTATCAGTTTAGACTGGTTATTGATTGATATTAGGTTATGGAGGTTATAAGTTTACACAGTATAAGTTAAGACAGGTTCTACTGTAGTTGGAAGAATAGAACATGTTTCTTTGGATGAAGACATCAACTTTTAGTGCTGGGGTGGGGTCGTGGACGCCATATTTCAGCCAATAAGACGCATTATGTCGATGCTTTCAGAAAAAACAGCCCGATTATTTATTTGGTGACGTCCCATGGTAGAATTTAGCGAATTGACCTCGAAAAATCCATAAAAATAAATCAAAAGAGGATTTACGGAGCAGCTTCCGAAATCGTGCGCAAAAAAACCCAGTTGTTACAACTTAATAATTCAACTTGATAGCGTGATTTACTGCCTTATTAAACGAAGAATGGGAAAATGCACTGCTACCGAAAATAACGAAGAAAAAATTGAAAAAAAATAAAAAGCGGATGAAAATATGGTATATGGCAAGACATACTTGCCAGTTTGGAATACTTTCAACATTCTGACAGCCAACATTCACCAATAACATGTTTTGGCACGTTGGTGCGGAGGTCATTTAAGGGGTGAGCTTTGCTGCATAACAATCGATAAAGATTAAACACACAAAAACAGCACAAAAAATTGCCAAAATATGCACGAAATTGAATATTCAACAATTAATCCAAAAATGCATAAAGACACCACCTTACACATATAATATGAAATACGTGTATATTAGAAATATAATTTTCCCAAACGCAATTTGTCGCAGTTTTAAAAGTGACAACGATTTCAAAATAAGAAATAAATTTACGTACAGTAGAACCTGTCTAACTCAATACTGTGTAAACTTATAACCTCAATAACCTAATATCAGCGTTGTCCCCATGCTTGATTAATGCCCCTGCCTAAGTCTGCAATAACCTGTCTAAACCGATACGTGATACGTGATGCCCGGTCCCTACAGTATTGACTTAGACAGGTTCTACTGTATATCCCCAGACGATGCATATGTATTTATACACACACTAGTGACCTGCCCTCCAAAATGAAAACCACAACACAAAATTACCATCCTTTACACAATATACAAAATACAGCGTTCATTCTACGTAACGGTGTTGTCGCTAATCTGAACTTCCAGTAACTTATGGCTTGTTCTAGGCAGTCAATTTCAGCGACGAATTACAAAATCCAAATATGTTCGATACAACAGATAAACCTGATTTTCGTGCAGTCTTATCAACGAAAATCTCTGCGACAAAGTTAGCCACTCAGGCCGACTTCCGGTGACGATCAGGGGCAGGACGTAAACGAACTCGGGTGAATTTCATTGATGCTCGAGCACGTGTACATGTAAACATGTTTAGTCTGAAGCAGCTTATCTTATCTCGACTGATAGGAGGGTGCATCCCAGCCTCGCCCAACCTTGGCCCTGGCCGACCCCACCCTCACCACGTGACCACCCCCTCCAACCCAGGACGTCATTCGTGGACGACCCTTTGAACGACTTATTTTATTGATAATTTTTGCAAAAATTAATCAGTGAGTTTGAAGGTTATCATGTCAAACAAAACCACACGAAAATTGCAGAACATGATCAATGAATGCAAGAAGTTGCTGCAAACTTCTCAGAACCAAATTGGAAAAAGTTCATATGTGAAAAGCAAAACTACCCACCCACCATCGGCGCATGTAGTTGGTCGGTTATCGAGCGACTGACCCCCCGGGGGTCAGGGGTCACGCGTGTTTATTAGCAACCGTTTTGCGCCTTATCTCGCCGCGATAAGGTGGTTTGCACCCGCCATGTTTGACATGGTGGGTAACACGGGCCGATAAAAGGCTCTGAAGCGCCGCCACAACTGATTTAGGAAGGGGTCCCCGGGCCAGCACCTCTACCTCAACGGCGCTCCCACGCCGCGCCCGCCACCTGGCGGCCAAACTATGCCAGGAATGCGCCTTTGACCCCCCACGTGACCCGGTAACCAGTGTTTCAACTTAGCATTTTTTAACCAAATTTAAACCGAATTCAAACCGTTTTCAATTATATGCATTGCAAAGTTAAACAACAAAAAATGCAAAAATGCATAAAAATAGAAAAAATGGAAAAAAAATCTTAATTTAAGATGCGTTGTCATCTTTTTTGGCTGTCCACGTAATAAGATGTTTCGATGCATCTTTTGGTACTTGTCCATTACGGGAACTACCTGTTATGTTAGGGTAGGTTAGGTTAGGTTAGGTTAGGTTTGGTTAGGTTTTTTGAGCATTTATACCTACCCTAACCTTACCTAACATAACCTAACCTAACCAAACCTAACCTACCCTAACATAATATGTAGTTCCGTTAATGGACAAGTACCCATCTTTTTTATCTGCATCTAAATTGTGAAATCTTAACATAAGACGCATCTTTTCAATAATTACAGTAGTGGATAATATTCATCCAATGATTTACCAAAATAGAAGAGCATTACAGTATGGAGGGTATTTATTGCAAAAAGTCAATTTAATCAACTTTAATTGCATTGCAAAAGATGTATATCCATGTGATCACTAGATTAACCCTGTACCAATATAATAGCCCAAATTTAAACCCAATTCAAACCGTTTTCAATTATATACACTGCAAATTAAAAAAAAATCTTAATATAAGATGCGTTATCATCATTTTTGGCTGTCCACGTAACAAGATGTGTTGATGCATCTTTTTTATCTGCATCTAAATTGTGAAATCTTGTGCATCTAAATTGATGGAAATCCATGCACGTTGAGATCCATATTACTGGTCCTATTTCTTGCATGCCATCAGACGTTGGAATTCTCTTCCAAAGGATAACCTTAAGCTACGAGAAATTCATCTCGACAATGAAGGAATTGGTGTCCGCCACAACATGGTGGTACCCCTTGAACTTAACTCGGGTTAATGGACTAGACCCCCCCAATCACATGGTACTAAAAATACTGACAGTAGGGTACTGAGTTGAATTGAATTGAATTGAATCTTAAAATAAGATGCATCTTTTCAATAATTACAGTAGTGGATAATATTCGACCAATTATTTACCTAAACTAGATAGAAGAGCGTTACAGTATGGAGGGTATTTCTTGCAAAAAGTCAATTTTAATCAACTTCTAACTGCATTGCAAAAGATGTATGTGATACACCATACAATATCCTTATTTCATAACAATTAATTAAGATTTTAGATGGCCATCTTGTTATGACGTCATTAACTGACAGACCTAAGAGAAATTTATCTGAAATGGAGACGGCCATCTTGTTTTAAAATACATTATTTCCATGAATTAGATGTTTCAATCTGCAGTGTAAAAAGCATTTAACCTTAACTTTTAACAATGAAATAGCCTTTTAAGTTTATGGAAGTACTCACTTTGAAAACCACTGGAGAAATTTGCAGGCCCGGGGTTCATGACCCCGCTACCATGCGTCGAGCTCCACTTTCCCTTTGCCGCTCCCCCGCCACCTGGGGGTCACCGAAGCAAACATGGCGGCGCTTGTGCTCTCGGCGCCCCAATTTGGCGTGGGGTGGGGGGCGCTGGCCCTTGTTTGGTTTTGCGCACCGAGATATTAGTGTTTGTTTGGTCAGGTCTCTAGGTGGGAAAACAGGCGGTGACCCATAATGAAACGAGGGGAGGGCAATTGGGGGTGGGGGAATTCCCCATTTCAGCACGTCAAGGTTATGGGGGGGGGGGGAACTTTACATGTACACTGTACATGTAGATATGCAAACCGATGGAAAGTACATGTATTAGCATGTACATGTACAGGCAATGAATGTTTCATATCATTTTTACCAAATCGTGGTAAACAATCTGTTCAATAGGGTGCCGATTGCATTTGATACACATTTTGTACATTCCAAGACTGCAATCTCTGTTGTGACTGAACAAAATTAAATGTCATTCATAAAAATACAGTAGAACCTGTCTAAGTCAATACTGTAGGGACCGGGCATCACCTATCGGTAAAAAAACGCTCGTGTGCACCGAGCCTAAGCCGAACCGCGGCCACGGTCTGACTGCGGTACGGCAGCGTCGTTTTTTTACGTTGGTGTTCTGCTAGAAAGCACGTCCTGTAAGGCCATAGTCTAAAGCGCCTTAACTTACTTTTGCACGAATGGTCTGCTTTACTCGTCCCTAAATAGGAGCGAATAAAATAGCGTCGTTCAGACCAATAGGATGCCATTTCCTGTTTGCGGTTAATTTATCCCGGTCGCCACAAACAGCGCCACTGAGCGGAGGCTGGTGAGAGGAAGGAGCTTATAGTGGTGCCCACTGTCAGAAAGCGCTTTCGCCAATAAGAGGTTAGCCCGGCAGTGGTCGGTCCAGGATCGCGCATGAGGCTTATTGGGTCGTTCGTGAGCCCTCTGATCACTGAGGAGGACCAGGGTCGCACGTGCGGGTTGATTGGCTCGTTCGTGGTCCCCGAGCATTCAAGGTGTATACGCTATGGTTCCGGGTACCGAGCTCACGCATGCTTCGACCACCACGGCAAGTATGGTTCTGGCAGCCATTTTCCTTTCTCCAACTATCATAGGTTCTGAATAGCCAGGACGAACCTATCGATAAGCCAATTTTCCATCATTGGCTGCCCAAATTTTCGCTGTTATCTTGGGACTACTATAGCACTCTCCCTGGCAATACATTTGTGTTCATTAAAGAAGGCTGATAGAAGAAGCGTCATAATTATCCGTCTACAAAACGCGCGTTTATCCATTGCACGTCTGCATCGAATGATGAATGCTGCGTTAACGCACCTTAAACAACGCTCGTCCGCAGCCGGCCTTAGGCTCGGTGCACACAAGTGTTTTTTTACGGTGCGTTATCTGACCGTAGAACGAGCGGTGGCCCTGCGTCACTACTCCAATTCACACGTTGCGTGAAAAAACGCACGTTTTGCAGACGAGAAATGCAGACGAAGCTTCCAAATACAGCTAAGGCGCTTCATCTCCCAGCCCTACTGCATGTTAAAAACGTGCGGTTGACTCGCGTTCTAGTGAGACACGCAAGTGAAAAAAACGACGCTGCGGTACCGCAGTCAGATCTCAACCGCAGTCCGGCTGACGCACACACGTGTGCACGCAGCCATTGGCACTAATGCTTCGGTTCAACGCACGGGAAAAAACCACTGCGTCCCTGCGGTCAAAAACGCTCGTGTGCACCGAGCCTTATACCACCGCAACTACATGTACAGTAGAACCTGTCTAAGTCAATACTGTAGGGACCGGGCATAACGTATCGGTTTAGACAGGTTATTGACTCAGACAGGGACATTAATCAAGCATGGGGACGAGCTCGGGACCGGCCGCTGATATTAGGTTATGCAGGTTATAAGTTTACACAGTATCAGTTAAGACAGGTTCTACTGTACATGTATCGCAATCACATTTATCTCCACGAATAAGGAATTCTGAAGTTCATAAAATTTAGGATATCCATCTCCAATTTTTGCTGCGGAACAAGCAAGTTCTGCCGGACCCCTAGCGTCTCAGGCTGGGTCATTCGGGTGATTTGAACCCAGTGGGTCCCAACAGGTAAAAAAAAATTCCAGCATTGTTTTTCGGTTCCCAGACGGAAACGTCAAAAGCATCGGCTGCAAAAGGAATCCCATGTTGGAGTGAGAATGGCAAATATCACAAGAATTTGGCATTTTGGCGAATGGGAGGGGGGTCGAAAACGTCGAAAAAGCCACACGCATTTTGGGGTATGTGTTTCCCGAGGGGTCGCCAGCACCCCTCGGACCCCGGCCAGACTTTTTTCCTCCGCCACCATTAAGTATTGGGCCCCGGGCCGTTTATCCACTTTAGCGTCTTTGGGCCGTTACTTGGCAAATTCCTCCTAATTTTCGGACACTCGCTTATCTGGACGGGATAATTGGGCGCGGATGACCCTCGAGGATATTGCCAATTAAGCCAGGCACCTTTTGTGGGGTGCCTTATGGACGCTTTTATGAACTGCCCGGACGCTTTATCACCCCCTCCCCCTGGGCTGGAAACGAGCTGTTTATTTACTGGCCACTCAAACAGGCTTCACTCTTTCAGCACTGATGCGCAATACCGGCCAATGCCACTTTTGAGGAAAAACTTGGGAAAAACAGTTTTTCAAAAACTGAGCAGCCTGTGATGAGGTTATGCAAATTCATCATTTTTGCATCTTAATGCATCTAAAATAGGCTTCACTCTTTCAGCACTGGGTTCCAGGGGTCAATACCCCGTTTCGCAAAATAGAAATTTACACTAGATAGATTGGAACCAATAAACAAAAATTCGTACTAGATAGAATGGTTAATAAATCGAAAAATTTTGCAAAAAAGTAAACTGGTTTTGCAAATTTTTTGCAAATAAAATGCAAAAAGTAAACTGGTTTTGCAAATTTTTTGCAAATAAAATGCAAAAAGTAAACTGGTTTTGCAAATTTTTTGCAAAAAATGAACAGCTTTTGAAAACTGTTTTTAAAAAAATGCAAAAAATGAACTAATTTTTGCAAATATTTTTTTCAACATGTATATTTAGGTCTCCATATACATACATGTGCTAACTGCAGACTTGAAAAGAGGTCATGTCATAAATTACCATTTCGATTATATAATGGTCGAATTTTGGTGACGGACCCAGTTTGAAAAAAAAGCTGGATCCAGCCCTGAATATTAGGTTATGGAGGTTATAAGTTTACACAGTATTGAGTTAGACAGGTTATACTGTATTTGGAGTACAAATATTATGGAAGTGACGTCCCATACCTCTGTGGAACAGGGCCTTGTCATCGCCATCAACTGAATCGATTGCAGTGTTTGTGATGTCAGAGTTCATTCATGACTACTGAGGTCAAATTTACGAGCAGCAATTTCCCAAAATCCATATCTGGGGAACCCAACAGTCCCAAAAAGGGTCAGAAGTGGATTTGCAGGCGTCCACCTCCGCCTTCTGGTCAGTCGGTCCGCCTGACCCCTGGGTGACCCCAGGGTCACCCTAGGGCCCCAGCCTAGAATGTTTACCCCCCGAGACTCCTTTCATCCTCTATTTTGTTTCTGTCAATAGGCGCTCAGCCCCACTCCCCAATTTCCCTCCGCTTTCATCTCGTTTTAATCCTTAAACAAAGCCGTAACGGCCATTTTGCTTCCAGTTGGGGCTCAGAATGGAATGCCTAATTCCTTATTTGGGATCAATTGGGGAAAAGACTCACAAATGAGCCGACCTTTCACACTCCCCTGAGCGCCCCTAAGCCCCAAAACTGCAATTCATCCCTAGGGCTGGCCCCAGCAGCCGCCAGGTGGCGCGACCAGTCTTCCGGAATCACGCGGATTGCAGTCTATAGTAGAACCACGAAGTGATGGAACTGGGCTGAAAGCGCCGACCAATAGAATCCAATCGCCAGTTTGCGATTGACTAAGTCTGGTAGTTCACATACAGCGCCACTGGTGAGAGGAAGGAGCTCAACAAGATAAAAACATTGGAGGCGCTTCAGCTAGAGGCGTCAGCCATTTTCCTTTCAACAACTGAACACCAGGAATCCCTAACCGATAAGCGACACCTCTCTGATTGGCTGTCCTTCAGTTCGTATTTCTACTATAGCCGAAGGAACTGAGCATGGGTCTCTTCTTGAGGCTCCTACTACCAGGAACTTCCAATCTAGTAGAGGGAAGTCTAAAGCCCAACAGAAGAGGAGGGCGAATGTACCATTCCAAGATTCCATTCGTCGCTGGAATGGTCTTCCAAAATCCTGCCCTAAGCTGGCATAGGTACAATTTGGTGATGTCTCTGCAATCAAGACCTGATTACTTTATGTGTGCGGTTGCACCTTCATTCCAATCCACCAATTATTTATTTATTCATTTTAATTTCATTTTATGTTTTGTCCACTTATTCTGCTCTGTATATGTGTATGTATGTCCTGCTATAGACTAACCATTGTTGACTTTTTGTATTGTTCCTACTGGGGGAACCCATCCCCACCACATGGCATCCCGATGCTGACTGTGGGGTAATAAAATTGAATTGAATGGTTTGCATCATCCCTGGTTGGAAAAAATGTTCATGACATATCAGGCATGTGGCCAGCTATATCACATTTTGTCACATCCAAGAATTGGACATTTGTCACATTTTGTCACATGCAAAT
>JAQFYZ010002753.1:0-15698 GCA_034695085.1 Cylindroiulus punctatus | reverse complement strand
GGAACTTACTATCAATATAAACTTTGAATTAAAACATTTAGTTTCATTTGAAATTATCATATCTGTCAAAAATTATCCAAAATCAATTGCAAAAAATCACTTTCAGTGGGTATAAACACTGCTTGGAGCATCCTTTATGCACATACGTTGTACAGCTGTTTATGTATGTCATTTTTGTCAATGTCTCATTAAGTCGATGCTATATATAAGAGAAGACATGTATAATAAGAAGGATTTTGCTGGTGAATTTAGGCACTAAATGTAGATCCTGTGCTTACAGGTGGCAGCATCAGACACGTCACGTCAAGATGAAAACTGATGCCGAATTAATTGCTTCCTTGTCTATCGATTTCTTCCTAATTAATTATGCGAATAACTCGCGATGCTTCAAGTACGCAAATGAAATTAGCCAGAGAATGCCCTAGGATTCTGCATTTCATTAAACGCGTATCTGTTTGCATAATTTTCGTGTTCAGTTTGAATTTAAGGAGGAACTAATGTGTTGTTACATGGGCTATTTCCAAGTGTTTCCATGTTGAATTTGACAACTCTTTAAAACCGATTTCCATGGCTTTCCAGGATTCCCATAACGTTTAATGCACTGTAGACAATATTTCAAAGCTCAAAAAACATTCGAGCCAGTAAGGAAAGTTGGTATGAACTGGCAAATCATAGTTTTGTGGCAGCATTTCAAAACTTTAATGACTTCTCCAGGTCATATCCTACTTTTCCAAGTTGACCTAGACGACCAGACTCCTTGATTTGTGAAATAAACCGTTTTTTTAAAATAAAAGCTGATAAAAATGTAGGTTGTCTGGTAAACAAGGACGACCCTGCCCTAGCTGTCGCAATTTATCCTTTTTAGTTTTTTTTGATCGTGTGTTTCTGTCTGACATAACCTCTCCTAACCAAAAAATCAAGAAGGGCATATTCCGAAGTGCAGCCATTTATTCGCCGCAAACAGTCGCAACCGATAGCACTTGAACTACATGTAGATGACAGTCTGATATTGATCATACACTTCTGCTGCTTGTTCTTTAATCCTCGATAGGGGCCAATCAGCTCTCCTGCTATCAGGGATTGCCATCAACGGGGGCAGCAAGAATGTACCTCGCAGAGTTGCTATAACATTTGATGCATGTGAAATTCTCTCGTGACATTCGTGATGGATACGAAATGTAAAAAAGGAGAGGATAAACGGAATTGTGCGTGTGTGTGTTGAAGAAAAAATCAACTGTACAAATATAGGTGGGGGTGGGAGGGGCAGTGGCGAGGAAGGAACAATGATGGATGACGAGAACCCAGATATCCACTACCAATAATCCGAAATCCGACAAACAATAGCCGACGTCTAAAATGGGATCTGGGAAGGATCGATGGGGAATATCGGAGCTTATTCAGGGATCTGGAAGGGGGCGCTGCGACACAATGCCAAAAAAAAAATGTACCATTACTTGAAATACTGGGCCATCTAATACGAGCTCTCATTGCAAGTATTAACTTAACACATGTTGGAATTCATCGGATTGGAAATCGAAGAAATCCAAGCTTGCTTCAAGGGAGTACCAGCAGACGGCGCTGCAATAGAGATAGAATAGCCGCCATTTTGAAATCTAGTGCTGAATTAGATTCTAAATTTGTCCAAAATGTGGTCCTTGTTACTTTAGTTTAAAAATAAAGTTTGTAATGGGGGACGACTTGATGGTCACCCTGTATATTACCGTGAAGGCCCATTGAAAGTGACTTTTGCAATTGAATTTTGATAATTTTAGACAGATAAGATAATTTCAAGTGAAACTTAATGTTTTAATTACAAGTTTATATTCTAAAGTTTATAAAGTTTAGTAAAATATTCTAAAGTTTATGTTCCTGCGCTATATAAAATGAAAAGATATTTCGTTTTAAAAAAATTTCCAGATTATTCTTTATCTTGCCAACGACAGTCAATCTCTTATATTTTCATTTAAATAGCTGGTGCTGCCATCTATCGCCCATAAAGCAAAATAAGAGGTCAAACATAGAATTATCGTTTTTAATAATACCATATGCATTCCACAAGTTGGAAAGGGCACATCTTAAAAAATGCCATTCCCTGTTAATGTTTACAAAAAATTGTTTTAATATGTTGATCAGGAAAGGGGAAATTGTGTTTCGTAATTTTATGCAGGGTGTCCCCAAAGTCACGGCGCGCTTAAGTCTCTGCCATCTCCCTCAGGGGCGTCTGTCTGATGACGTCATCTTCCAGACATTTTTTAATGCTGATTTAATAGCTTAGGCTCGCTTCTGTATCAAATGTACGAAAATCTCATTCATAAAACAAGTGGGAAATCTAGACCTTGCCATTTAATTCCTTAAAAATGCACGAGGGTTCCGTGGTCTCAGGGGCCGCCATCTTTAAAAGCCTCCATGAAATTGAAGATAATTGAATAAAAAACGAAAAAGTCAGAGTAAAGCATGCCAGGAAATAGGACGTTAAATATGCTTGAGAGTAGTAGCTACTAAATAAAACATCACCAAAAGTGTAAATAATGCATCCTGCAGACGCAGAAAAATAATAGCGTCTAGTCCAACTTGGTCTGAGTGCTGGCTTGAGTATGCTAGCCATCTAGATGCGAAAGTTTAAATAAAATTACATTCATATAGTGGCTATGTTACCTGGCATAATTTTTTTATCATAATTGACTTCGAATAAAATGGATGGTCAGGAAATATCCTGCGTTTTATGGACGACCCCATCTAGGGTTATTTCATCACACTAAAGAAATGAATGCTTTAAGGCCCATTGAAAGTGATTTTTTGCAATTGAATTTTGATAATTTTAGACAGATATGATAATTTCAAATGAAACTAAATGTTTTAATTCAATGTTTATAACGATAGTAAGTTCCTGCGCTATATAAAATGTAAAGACATTTCGATTTATTAATTTTTTCAGATATTTTTTATTTTGCCATCGACAGTAAATCTTTTATATTGCCATTCAGACGGCAGGTGCTGCCATCTTTCGCCCGTAAAGGAAAATAAAAGGTCAAATACGTTTGACCTTTTAAAAGAATTATCGTTTTTATTAATATCATATGCATTTCCATAAGTTGTCAAAGAGCACATCCCATAAAACGCGAGTCCCTGTTAATGTTTACGAAAAAATTATTTTAATATGTTGATCAGGAAAGGAAAAATTGAATTTGGTAATTTGAGCAGGGTGTCCCCAAAGTCACAACGCACTTTCAGTTGGCCTGAAAAGAGCTTAGCTTTCTTATAGGATAATATTTGAATATATCAAGTCAGTAAGTGTTAAAACAGCCTCAAGATTTACAGGGTGCCACGCTCGTTGCGAATCTCCCACCATTTGGCATCCGCACAATTGAGCCCATTTTCATGCAAGAATAAATTACATCAAAAAAATTATAAAGATGGCATTATGTCATATGGTGAAAACTAGGTTCCTAACCCCGGTGACATGGGGGTAGTCACAGCCCACCCCGCGTAAGGACGTTATTGGAAAATATGCCCTAGTTATAAGAAGAATGAGGAAAAAAATATTGATTTATTGATTTTTTTTTAAATTTTCGGTGATATCCTAGATGTACCGATTGGAAAGCCGGAATTCCCTCGGTACCTATTGGCTGAAATGAACGGAAGGGGTGGGCAGGAATGGGGGTGGAATGGAGGGGATTTGCTCGGAAATCTGTCAAAACCCATTTCTGAAGATGAAAATATATGGTTGAGTGAGCGACCACTAAGTCCTTCTGTATTTCTACAATAATGTTAACTTTCAAACAGAATCCAGTCAGAAGGGGCATCTGAGAGGAAGGGGGGTGAAGGGAGAGTGGGAGGGGGTGGGGGTGGGGGTTATTAATCGATGCCATGGATTCGTACGAAACGTTTCCACTTTTATTCAAAAAAAAGCACCAGACAGATCAACGAAGAAAATTGGACTTGAAAGTATTAATGGTCAGCAGCGGGCTTGACCCCCATCTGCGAACGGACATTGATAGCCGAACCCAATAATACACCAATATGAAGCCATCGTTTTTATCGATGATTTATGTGCCTTCGTTTGAGACAAATGGCGGTGAAAAGGGGGAGGAGGTGGAGGAGGAGGAATCAGGAGGAAATGGGGATGGAAACTGGTAATGAACAACTTGTGAGGAACCCTGTATAGCCGATTAGCATATAACGTCTTTTCGTCATGCCAAAAGCGCCATTAAAAGTGCGTTGTGACTTTGGGGACACCCTGCATGAAATTACCAAATGCAATTTCTCCTTTTCTGATCGACATATTAACATAATTTTTGTGTAAACATTAACGGGGACTCGCGTTTTTTGGGATGTGCTCTTGACAACTTATGGAAATGTATATGATATTAATGAAAACGATAATTCTATAAAAAATAATTCTTATGTTTGACCTCTTATTTTGATTTATGGGCGATAGATGGCAGCACCTGCCGTCTGAATGGGAATATAAGAGATTTACTGTCGTTGGCAAAATAAACAATATCTGGAAAAATTCTAAAAACGAAATGTCTTTTCATCTTATATAGCAACTTACTATCGATATAAACTTTGAATTAAAACATATAATTTCATTTGAAATTATCATATCTGTCCAAAATTATCAAAATTCAACTGCAAAAAATGGGCCTTAAGTTAACATGATGGTGCAGATTTGAGTAATGTTTGCCATCCCATGATTTCGACCTCTGACCTTTCACCCTGGAATGACCCCCGTTCGCTTTCAGTATTTGATGAGCATCCGATGGCTGCCCAATGCATGTTGGGATTTTTTTTACCATCTTATGCAAATTAATCAGTATTATCGATTGAAGACGCTTTCCCCTTATTGGCTGAAAAGCTGATGATGTCAAATCTGAGAATTAACCCCTCAATGACGTGTCATATCTTAGTCGTACAGGGTGTCCGGTGTTTATTTTTGGAACGGGGTTTAGTGTGTGTGGGGAAAAGAGGATCATAGGCTTTTTTTTGGGTTTTCAATAAGCTTCTCAAGGATGGTGGGCCCATCACCATCCTCTAATCCCCCATAATACTTAATCCCTCCCCCCATGGGCACTCTATCATGCGCCTGGATGACGATGTCACGTGTGATCGACAATTTAATAAATCAAATCATCGATCCTTGAAGTGTTTTGTGTACCTAATTCCGTTTGATTAAACGCCCGCTGTCAATCAACACCCAGAGATCCTCATCTGGAGTTGTCACCCTTTTTTTTTCATCATCTTGTAACTTCGATTTATTTCTCCACGTTTTTTTTCCATGATCATTTCATTTGCATTATTTGGCCAAGCACTTCCCCATTTGATTATATGAAGATGATGGGCCTCTATGGGATTAAAATACATTTGGTATGGTATCACCAATGTAAATTTGGATGGTAGTCAGATGGTATCATAATTCGTCCAACCAATCTGAGCAACGCTAAAGGCCCATTGAAAGTGATTTTTTGCATATGAATTTTGATAATTTTGGACAGATATCATCATTTCAAATGAAACTAACTGTTTTAATTCAAAGTTTATAGTGATAGTAAGTTCCTGCGCTATAAAAAATGAAAAGACATTTCGTCTTTGGCCAGATATTCTTTGTTTTGCCAACGACAGTAAATCTCTTATATTCCCATTCAGACGGCAGGTGCTGTCATCTATCGCCCATAAAGCAAAATAAGAGGTTTAACATAGAATTATCGTTTTTATTAATATCATAAGTTTTCAACAGCACATCCCAACAAACGCAAGTCCCTGTTAATGTTAACAAAACAATTGTTTTAACACGTTGATCAGGAAAGGAGAAATTGTATTTGATATTTTTATGCAGGGTGTCCCCAAAGTCACACCGAACTTTCAGTGGGCGTTAACTGTCATCAAAAGTTATCCTGTATGTAAAAATCAATGCCTGTCCTAAAATGTTCTGAACATAATTTAGTAAAAAGCAAAAACACCATGACTTTTCTTCTTCCTTGTCTTGACTTCAATGATCTGAATTTCAGTTCATGTCTTTTCCATGCCTTGGATGACCAGTATACCCTGTTTTCTTCACAAACCTTCCTCTTCCCTTCCCCATCTCCACACCCCCCCCCCTTCGTTTCTTCAATTCCTTTACTTCCTTTTCTGTCATTCTTCCTTTTCCTTTTTCGCCCTGCCCACCTGTTTATTCCTTCCTTTTTGCATTGCTCCTCTCATCACATTTGTCCTTTTTCCTGTTTTCTTCTTGTTCATTTGTCCTGTTTTCTTCACAAACCTTCCTCTTCCTTCTTCCCCCCCCCCCCCTCGTTTCTTCAATTCCTCTACTTCCTTTTCTGTCATTCTTCCTTTTCCTTTTGCTCCCTGCCCACCTGTTCATTCCTTTCCTTCTGCATTGCTCCTCTCATCACATTCGTCCTTTTTTCAGCATCTCACCCACCACCCACACCCAAACCACCTCATGCACAACTAACAAACCAACTCCATATGCATTTCAGACCCCTTTTCCTCCACCCCCACATCCACATATATTCTTCTTTTCAAACTTCCTTTAATTTTTTTTCCTTCTTCCTCTTCCCCATCTGTCCCTATCACTCGATCGTTTCCTTTCCTGCTTGCCATTCACGCCCCATCACCCCCTCATCTCCTTATCTCCCTGGCTTCCTGTTTCCGCCGCCTGCGCCCCCTAGGTGTCAACATTTTCCCTAAGGCTCGTTTATCACGCACCTCCAGCGTGTTTTATTCCGCTCATTTTCTCATCATTTGACAGGGCAAAGGCACCAAAAAATGGGCTTTTTCTCATCATCATCCTCATCATTCTGGCGCTTTTCTCCTTCTTCTTCTTCTTCTTCTTCTTCGTCTTCACTCAGCGATTTTCTCGCTCACATTATTATTAAGCCATCATTTTTGGATGATCGAAATGTGAGTGCAAGAAGAAGAGCGAGAAAACATTTCGTTAATATTCTGCCTCTCAACCGTGAAATCGCTAGTCACACGGTCGTGGACAGCTCAAGAGCGTTGTGGGGCTGAGCACGTGATCAGCCAACCCAAAAACTGTCCCCTAATCGCGGATTAAACTTAACGGGGGTTTGCAGCGTGACTATAAATTTGCTCGTCTTATCGGTTTTTGTCGTTTTTTGTTGCCCTGTAACGATGACCACGATGACCACTCTACTTTAAGTATGATGAATCTATTCCCTAAGCATCGTTTAAACCAACTTTTATATTTTTTGGTTGCCTATCCCCAGTCGTTGATAAACAATCTACGGTTTACGAGATTTGAGCTGGGCTTTACTATTGTACGAGCCCGGCCAAATAACCGCTGACCAGCTATGATATTGCAGCCTCCGATCTTGACCCACCTCTGACACATGCCCTCTGTTAGACAATGACTTTTCCATGACTTGTCCACATTTTCAATGCAGTTTTTCGATGCATTGCACACCCTGCATATCGAAAACCACTAATCTGTAATTTTTTAATTGCATAACACCTGGATAAATACTTTAAAAAATATGATATTGCTCAAATACACATGCCTTCTTGTTGGTCAATGACTTTTCATAACTTGTCCAGTTTTTCAATGCAGTTTTGGATGCATTACACACCTTGCATATCGAAAAACATTAATCTGTAATTTTTTAATTGGATAGCCCCTGGATAAATATCTGGAAAAATATGATGTTGCTCAAATACACATGCCCTCTTGTTGGTCAATGACTTTTCATAACTTGTCCAGTTTTTCCATGCAGTTTTTAGATGCATTGCACACCTTGCATATCGAAAAACACTAATCTGTAATTTTTCAATTGGATAACACCTGGATAAATACCTAGAAAAATATGATTTGCTGAAATACACATGCCCTCCCATATGAAAAAGAAATTTTTAAAAATACTAATTTAGCATTTAGCAATACATGATTGCGACATAAATGTATTTCATGATGAATTATAAAATGTATTTATTGAGCATTTCATAATGCGTTTCGAAATGCATTTCATAATACATTCCAAAAATTGCTCATATGGTATTGTGAAATGCATTGTGAATATAGTTCATAATGTAGGGTGTGTGTATTGTAGAATATATTGTGGATTACACTGGAGAATTTAAACCGTTAACATGACCACATAATTTCTAAATTTAGAATGAAAGATCATCTTGGTTAATTCCTAAAATTCAATGTAATTTAGAATTGATTTTTTATCAATGTAATAAATTACAATAGCACACTGAATTTCATAAACCTGTATTGCTATTGTGCAATGCATTAGTAAAATGCATTTCTGTTTACGTTGAAAAATGCATTAACCGTGGAGCTTTTTCTGAAAAATTATTTGCAATACATTTTTTCGCATGTGGGCTCTGTCAGTCAATTACTTTTCCTTAACTTTTCCAGTTTTCAATGCAGTTTTTCGATGCATTACACACCATGCATATCGAAAACCACTAATCTGTAATTTTTTAAAATGCATTAGCAATGAAGCCCTAATAAAATACAAAAAATATGATATTGCTCAAATACACATGCCCTTTTTTTTTCAATGACTTTTCCATGACTTGCCCAAATTTTCAATGCATTACACACTATGCACATCGAAAACCACTAATCTGTAATTTTTTTTAAATGCATTAGCAATGAAGTCATAAGAACTACCTAGTAAAATATGATATTGCTCAAATACACATGCATGCCCTCTATTTTTTCAATGACTTTTCCATGACTTGCCCAAATTTTCAATGCATTACACACTATGCACATCGAAAACCACTAATCTGTAATTTTTTTTAAATGCATTAGCAATGAAGTCATAAGAACTACCTAGTAAAATATGATATTGCTCAAATACACATGCATGCCCTCTATTTTTTCAATGACTTTTCCATGACTTGCCCAAATTTTCAATGCGTTACACACCATGCACATCGAAAACCACTAATCTGTAATTTTTTTAAATGCATTAGCAATGAAGTCATAAGAAATACCTAGTAAAATATGACACTGCTCAAACACACATGCATGCCCTCTTTTTTTCAATGACTTTTCCATGACTTGCCCAAATTCTTAATGCATTGCACACCCTGCATATGTAAAAGCAATTTGATCTGGAAATTATGGTCATTTTGACTGGTTAAGCTGAGGTTAAAAGCTGCGCCCAACTAAGGGGGTTGTTGCCGAAGGGTCAAGCACAGACTCCTCCGGGTAGCGGTCAGTGGATGGTCAGTTTCAGGCCGTTGTTTTATTGGCGACTGGGGAGATGGCAAAGTAGTCGGGTGGTCAGTTAGGGCAGGCTGTTAGAGCTTTCAACGACCGAGGTGCTATAATGGATTAACTTAAGGCTCTACACGAAACTCGTATTTTTTCCCTTTTTCCGACATTGCCTTCATTGATCGCTTTTTCGTGTCTTTTTTTTCGGGGGACTATTGTTGCCACCTGCCCCCCTCGCCCCCCTTGCCTTCTTAGCCTAGCTCTAAAATAGAAAGTGGACTTCGGCGTGGTTTTAAAACCGTAGGCCGGCGTGTCCGGAATTTCATATCTTTCAAAGCACGCCTTAAAGGGCACCAACTCGTGTTTGAATATTTGAAGATGGAAAATAGTCAACCAATCGATGGCATGGGAATGTGTTCGGCAGTTACGTGTACAATACCTATGCAGCTGCCCCGTGGAGATTGGCAATCACGGATTGCACTAATGGCGTGCCCACTGCACTTCACCTCTCCCCAGTTCCCAGTTACTGTGCTGATGACTAATGCCCATGTCGGGCATTAGTCATCGGCACAGTAACTGGAAACTGGAGAGTATTTTGGCACTACTTTTTAATCAAAATTATGCTATTTACCGCTGAGGAGTCAAGTCCATAGAAGGCTTAGTGGGTGGTGGCAAGTCCCTTGGAGCGGCTATAGTCGACTCAACGACAGAAGACAAAATGGCGTCCGTTCAACCAATAGGATGCCATTTCCTGTTTGCGATTCGTTCATCCAACTTTTAGAGGGCAGACGCTTGAACGGGTGCTCACTGGCGAAAAGCTCCTTAGCAAGTCGGAGGTCGGCCCTATAGTGGTCGGCCCTATAGTGGTCGGCTCAGGGTAGCACATGCGGCTAATTGGCTCGTTCTGGAGCCCGCAGTAGGATGGGAGTCCTACTCCCATCAATGACAGGAACCGTGGTCGCACATACGACATTATTGGCTCCCGAGCCGCGGCCGAGCGTTCACGGAGCAGAGCTCATGCATACTCTATTCACCGTGGCATGTATAGCTATAGCAGCCATTTTTCTTTTACCAGCTAGTATAGGTTCGGAATAGCCAGGACGAACCTATCGATAAGTGGAATCCCTCTGACTGGTTGTCAGAATTTCTCCTTTCTCGTTGAGCCGACTATAGCTTGCGGAAGAAGTGGGTGGAGCAGAAGTGTCCCAAGCCAATAGGTGCAAGTGTCGGAGGCTCACGTATTTTCCTACCTTTAACCTCATCGTTTGAGTTAAATTCAGCTCAGTATCCTACGTTAGCTCCAAATGTATATCAAAATGTACTCGGCAAATGGAGTAATGGAAGTAGGATGTCAACCCTTTATGAAACCTATATGTGCAAGAATTGATTTCTGATAGAGGTAAGGCCGTGCATTCAAACTACCGATGACATGAAGATATATGACCAATAAGAGGGGTTAGAATGAGCTCTGAATTTAAGGTCTTCCTCCACGTTGCCCAACTTCAGCCTCTAGAATCTGTTTTGAGTTGCCGCGAAGACATGCCTCTCGTGATTTATTTACGACGAGATTAACCGGAGATTAATGACTGATGTCTTAATAGCCGTCATTAAGATCACGCGCCGTAAATAACGGCTTAACCCCCACTCGCGGCCCTCCCCTTTAACCCCTCTGACGCTTCGAGCAGTCTCCAGAGCCCCACAGGTGGGTGAAACACCGTGATTTCTCTCCCGGTTTTATTTCTCAAAATCGTTAAATCTTTCATTTTCTGACTTTCCTTCTTGGTTGGGGGAGGCTTGTATCCACTCAGAATTTCTTCCCCCGTTTTCCTTAATTTTCGATGGCACGGCGCTGAAATTCCTTTCAGCGCATCGCTTTTCGCTGAGCTGCTTTTATGAAAGCCAATATTTGATGCCTGGATGCTTGATTGCCCTTGGAAATCCACTCGCTAAGAAAATAAGCGGAAAGGGAAACGCCATCGATTCCATTGATGAGGTGCAGGGGGCTGTACGGAAGTCAGATTAGTTGGCCCAGTTTAGCGACGCCTGGAGCAGCTGGAGGAGTGCTGTGAGACAGGCGGGGATACTCACCACTATACTATCGAGGATTTAAACGCTATTGCTGGGGTAGTTAGTGACGCCCAAAGCATCAGAAGCCGTAGGAGGAGGCTAATTATGTGTGATTTAGTGATTGGTGCACATGATGGGAAAAGCGGGTTGTTAAATTGCTTGTGATTTGTGGTGGTGGAGTATCTAACGACACCTGAAGCCTGAAGTGGCACGTTGGAAGATAATTGTAATATACTATGTCATCCATGTAATATAATATACTAAATTGTTTTGGTAATCTACTCGACTGGAGGAATAGAGCAGCAAAATAAAATTGCTTTCGGAGTAGGGACTATACTGTAGCGATGGTTTAAACATTATTATTATTATCTGTTCAGTCGTTGCCGACTCTTGGATACTTCATAAACCAACATTCTCCATTTTGTTCTGTCGAGCACAGCTTCCTTCAGCTGTGCAATGGTCATATTGGTGTCGGCTTTGATGGTATCAACCCAACGTGTTCGCTGCCTTCCTGTTCTGGTTCCACTGACCATGCCCAGCATCATATTCGTTTCCAATGCATGGGGCACTCATGGTGTCAAAAGTAGGTCAGTCAGATCCTGCCATTTCGCATGGGCATTTACATTGAGTAAATGTGCAGCACATGACAGAAATCTTTCTGAACCATTTGGAAAAGCGGACATACACCGTCTGTGCTTCAAAACATTGATAGCACAGCTGATTATCGTTTGTTGGCATTGTTTAATGATGCGATGCCAGAAGCATTGTTTCAGATGGCAAACGATGGCAGCATCTAAGATGAATATCATTGATCAATATTGTTCAGTGGTTAGAATGAAGACGAAATTTGGGATGTTGGTAATGCGTGTCCGCTCCAAAGGATTTAACGGCGCTCCGAGCAATTGGGGCTATAAATGTAGGAATTTGGGGAGATGGAATTAAGAAAAAATGCAAGGACTTTGTTAATATCGACCATTCTGGATGCTGCAATAGGTGGCGCTCCTAAATTGACCCCCTGCCCACTCGTGTTTTTATGAACTCCGTGCCTCTGTTATTACCGAATAACTTAGGGGAACATGGCCCCTCAGGGACCCCCCACCCTTGACCCCCTTCGTTGTTTCGAGCAATGCAGCCGTTTTTACTGCCTTAATTATTGGAGTGTCACCATATTTGTATCCAATTTATAGCATTTTCGCTGGAATTTTATGACCACCTTCCCCATGACCCCACGCCCTTTTATGGGGCGATGCCTATAATGCGGCAAAGAAAGGCCCTAATGGGATCTAGCCAAATCCGCTGCGGATTCACGCGAAAATCCCCAATCCGTAGTGCTGAGTGGCGCCCCCTGGTGGGAAGTGGAGCGGCGCTTTAAAATGTCGTGAGATGGCACATATGGCCTTTCACTCAGAAAAATCCATTATCGTACTCGGAATTAGATTAGTAGAGGTTTTCTCTTAATGGCTGCGAGTGGCGGTTTACTGATGACGCTGGAGACGAGGATATTGATGGAACGGCGCTCCGGCCAAAGGACGTGCAATTGCAGGAAAAGCCCCCAATTTCCACTGGCCAGCTGTGCACCCGTCCTCATAAATTATGGATTTGTCACTTGTTTTTCGGATTGAGATCGATCTTGAGCAAACTTGAGCCAACTCGAAACTGGGACAGCATGTACCGTGATAAGTTCAAAGCCATAAGCCAACGTTAGCGAAAATTAAGGCCGATTGAAAGTGATTTTTTGCAATTGAATTTTGATAATTTTGGACAGATATGATAATTTCAAATGAAACTGAATGTTTTAATTCAAAGTTTATATCGATAATAAGTTCCTGCGCTGTTTAAAATGAAAAGACATTTCGTCTTTGGCCGGATATTCTTTATTTTGCCAACGACAGTAAATCTCTTATATTCCCATTCAGACATCGGGTGCTGCCCTCTATCGCCCATAAAGCTAGCCATGAGGTGAAACGTAAATTATCGTTTTTATTAATATCATAAGTTGTCAAGAGCACATCCCAAAAAACGCGAGTCCCTGTTAATGTTTACACAAAAATTATTTTAATATGTTGATCAGCAAAAGAGAAATTGTAGTTGGTAATTTTATACAGGGTGTCCCCAAAGTCACAACGCACTTTCAATGGGCCTTAATGGATTACTGAAAATTGAACCTCGCGGATGACGTCAGCCATGCTCAACTATTCGATCAGGGGGCGTTCAAACATTACATTTTGGTAAAAGGAACAGGTGTGCTGTTTACATGCAAGCTTTAGCTCACCTAAAAAATAAAACTCCCTCGCACCACATCACTCATGTACATGTAGGTTAGCATAATTTGAGATACTGTAAGTATATTTTTCCAAACATCCAAGATGGCTGACTACCCATTCTAATTTTTTTACTAAATTAGTTTTCTTCTTCACATTTCTTCAGCGTCATTTTAATTCCCAGCACCGAGAGTCGTTGTCGTATCCGAAAGACGAGCTTCTTTTCTAATCTCAACTGCTCTTCTTCGGGGTTCATATACCGGTGCTATAAAAAGCAATATTATTTTGAAGGCCTTATATTTTTTATATGAAAATAGCAACGTTGCCGTATCGTGCGGCGCGCTGCTCGGATTGAAGGGGAAATGTTAGCTTCTTTTTTACGTTTTTTTATTTTATTTTTCATCGTAATCTGCTGCCCAGAAAATGAAGAAAAAGCAATTTTGCAAAAATGCGCCGGGTGTCTTGGTAACCGCGGGCGTGACCTTCGACCCCGGGCTGTATAGCCCGGCCAGGGAAAGAAGAAACTGAGGTACAACCAATTAGAGAAATTGAACTTGCAGATTTGGTTTTTCAGCCACACCCACGCTGCATAAGTGAAGCATTTCTGAAATTCACAATTGAACTAATCAGATGGTTACAAAATGTTGAAATAATTGGGTAACCGTCTGGGTATAAGAGTAATAAGGGACATGTCATTTCTGAAATTCACAATTGAACCGATCAGATGGTTACAAAATGATGAAATAATTGGGTAACCGTCTGGGTATAAGAGTGATAAGGGACATGTCATTTCTGAAATTCACAATTGAACCGATCAGATGGTTACAAAATGTCGAAATAATTGGGTGATCAGATGGTCACAAAATGTTGAAATAATTGGGTAACCGTCTGGGTATAAGAGTAATAAGGGACATGTCATTTCTGAAATTCACAATTGAAACAATCAGATGGTTGCAAATTGTTGAAATAATTGGGTAACCGTCTGGGTATAAGAGTAATTAAGGACATGTCATTTCTGAAATTCACAATTGAACCAATCGGATGGTTACAAAATGTTGAAATAATTGGGTAACCGTCTGGGTATAGTAAAAAGGGACATGGCATTTCTGAAATCGCCGCACTTGTTTACCCACAATGCATTTGGGCCGCTCTCGTGAGATTCCTCGAGACCACGTTCGAATGTTTAGAACAAAAAAAATGGCGGATCGGCGTTGTTGGGGGCCGTTGTTTCTTCGCATTTTATCCACTTTATCGAGTGAATTACACCATGGGGAAGGATGGAAATTATTGAAGTTCGTCTGGTTTACACCGGTAAGTGAAATAATCTTCCGGGTACTGACGCTCGGGCCCCAAACTAACGAAAAACCGTATTCTGTCCATATTGTGCAAAATGGCTGAAAACGGAACAAATGGCTGACTTCTTAACCTTTAATTTTTCCGACCCCCTGTTGATGTTTGTCAGGGAGGGGCGTTCGTTAATCGGCGCCTGAATATCATTCATCACCGGCGGTAATAAATGTAATGAATTCCCCCCAGGAACCTCGGTTTTATCTGGTCGACGCTAGGTGCATTCGCGAGCTCGTCTAGCGTGCGCACTTAATGCGTTTAAGATTTCTTTTCTCATAAAACGAGAGAAAAAGATTAAACTGTTCAGATTTGTCTCGAAACGAAGTTAAGAGGACCCCGGGGAGCTTTTCTAATGTTTATCAGTATTCAAGATTTCGCCTTAATTGCGACTCTTCTGCAGCCCTCCCGCCCTCTCGCCCCCCGACTTCGTGTTTTTTTGTTTCTCTCATTTTTGCTATATCGTTTTAATGTCTATTAGGAAAGCTTTTCGAGTGGCTGAGCAAGTCGAGCCGTTTGATTTGTGGGGAAACTCCATCGGGCGAGATCTTCCTCTTGGCGCATGGGCCATGGATAGTAATACGTTGAATTCTGAAGATAAAGGTACTGAGTTCATAATAAGCTCGTCTGAGCAGATGTCCACCATACTGTACGTATTCAGGTGTGATGATCCATAGCCCCTACACTCTAAACAGAAAAAGTACAAATGCATACCCTGAAGGGTACAAATGTTGTGAAACTATAAACACACCCTATGGGTACATATGTTGATTGCACATGTACCCTTGACATGTGTTCCTAGGGGTACATATGAGTCTACATTTGTACCCATT
>JAQFYZ010002752.1:0-15705 GCA_034695085.1 Cylindroiulus punctatus | reverse complement strand
TCTGAAATGTAGATGGCCATCTTGTTTTAAAATGCATCTAATTCCATGAATTAGATGTTTCAATTTGCAGTGTACATATACATTGTATATACAGTAGCTGAAAATTTATCTTATGTTAAACGCATTCGGTACGTATTCCTCAAGAAAAATCTAAAACAAGATAAATGAGTAGGCTCAATCAAAGGACGAGAACGCGGGGTGGACCCTTACGTTATTGCTTATTTGCATAGCAAATTGCAGTAGTTTGCAAATTCCCGGGGTTAATTAAGAAATCTCGAGGGTTTACGTTAATTTACTGCAGCTATTACACTCCTACATGTATTTTGTAAACAGAAATAATTACAGGATACACAGAACGGCATCTACATAGGGTTAGACCGCCTAACAACAGAACACTGCTTATAATGGGGCCCAGGCTTAGCAAATGGCTTTTAAAAATGCCAGCCACATTAAGTTCTTGAATTTCACATGGGCGTCTTTTCCAAAAATAATTCTGCGCAATAAAACAGTAATTTAAGAGCAGCGATTTTCAACGAAATAAATAGTACCTTTAAAAGCCTAAAATCCTGATTTACAGTTTTACAGTGTATCCAAATGGGTTACCATCATTCACACAATGCAACATTTTAGCATAATAAAACACAGGGTGTCGAAAATAATGGAGAAATTAGCACGCGCCATGGCTAACACAATTACCTGGTATGAATACCAAGAAAAACAATCTTCCATGGAAAGAACACATAAGAAAACTTTTTGATAGACACCGTTTATGAATGGCTCCTCGCCGTTAGTAACAATGTTAGTGCAAGTATATCCTACTTTATTTTAAACGCACATCTTGACCTTCTCTCTTCACTTCCAGAAGTGCATTTCTGCTCACCAAGCCCTTACAGAATGGCTCAATTAAGGCAGGATGGATGAATCAAGGTTCCACTTTACCAGCCGTGTAACATGACAAATGCGACCTCGGCTAATAAAGACGACCAGGATCATTTTTCCAAAGTTTTAACTTCATTCCGGAGACCTGTGTTTATGTAGGTAACAGGGCCCGTGACAATAAATTACTCCGCCACGTCAAGAGAATGGGGCAGACCATATTGCATTTTTACTGCTACTAATAACAATTCACTCTTGATGTATGAATTACATTTCTGGAATGACAGTTGGGGGGAAAATGCGTGCACATATTCGACCTTTCTCAAATATTACTCGGCACATTTAGAAAAAAAACCGAAATAACGTCCAATAAATGAAGAAATTCGAAAGGAATAACACGGCTTCGGCTCCCAACCCTACAGCATCAATCAAGTCCAACAATTGGTAAATTATCCTAAACAATGAAACAAACTTTAAAGACAGCCTACATAAGCTTAGACGAAGAAATACAAAAATCAATTTCACATTATTTCTTACTAGGCCTATATCGTTCACTGACTTTTTTCATGGTATCATAAAAGCTAATACAATTTGTCAACTATTGTTTGTCCATCTCAAACTTGCCATATCTAACCACGATGATTGTTGGCATGGTAGATTATCAGTTGTCTCAAAATATAGCTCTATAGGCCCTACCAAAACATAACTTTGTTAATGGTCATTTTTAGAAAAATAAAAGAATTGTAAGAGGAATTTCCGAACCAACGACGCATTACGAAGTCGGACAAAAAAGAGAAATTGATTTCACGAAGGAAACGAAAGTTTCTCAAAGAGAGGACTTTGCTTGTGACATTATTGCTTTTGGAAATCATCAAAATTACGACAAAATTAAAAAATACGGCGAGAAAAAATGTGAAGTAATTTATCACGATGCCTTCAGAATCGGCCACAAAAATGCAGCGTGATGATCGATAATAAAATCGCTGGTCACTTTTTCCGACCAATCCCCTCCCTCCCCCTAAAAAACGCCAATTGCCGTTCGACCACGAAGTAAAGGTGACCAAATGACTGAAGGAATGCCATTTGGAAGATTCTCAAACTTTTCAGGATTATTTTCAAAGCCATAAAATGATCAATTTGTTCGCTGACCAAAGCCGAGGAATGCCCAGTTGAGTTTCAATCGCTCGACCATTGGCCAGATTTAAGCCGGTCATTGCTTTTAAAAAGAGATCGTCGTGTTTCCGGCTTTTTGTCCATGGTCACTACACTAGAATGTCGCTATTACAGTCGATTTAGCAAATCGGATTTTTTTGTACATTTGATTCCTTACGTTCCCATTTCTTACAATGACAAATGAACGCAGCGGTATTGTTGTCTAAAATATGGCATATAATCGTTTATGCTCTGTTAAATGCATTGCAAAATTCACGTCATATATGAGGAAACGAAAGTAGAAAACACACCAATCATTTTTGAAAGCAGAAAAAGTAAGGCGAAGAGATTCAGCGCAAAACCAAATGTTTACATTTCAAATACAGTAGCGAGACTAATTGAGGTTGCCATTGCAGTAGTTTTTAATTCCTAGTTACATACACGCAATACATGTCCCTAGTATACGTGGGCCCTAGTAATTTCACACCATGAACTAAATGCCACAAACCCATGTAAACATCGGTTTCTTCTGGTAGGCACTTCAACTAGTCTTCAAAAATCGAATGGTAGTAATAAAACAAAACTTCATGACGGCACGTATTTTGAAAACAAACAAGGGTTAAAATGTTATGTCTCACAAGGCCACTGCAGGTTATCGCTTATAAAAACGATATTAAACGCATAAACCCATCTGTTGTTACAATAAACAGTACGGCAATATACAGAGCGTATATATGGCCAAAGTCAAATATTTGTTATGGGTCCTATATGAAGCCTCGTCTGAGGGCATACGAGATGGATTCACACTTATAGGTCCCCTCTACTTTATTTTCACATCCCCACCCACCACATTTATCTTCAGCACTTTCGAATATTTTGCTCGAGTAAAATTGCGACGAAACGAAATCTGACAACAAGTGCTTTAAACTCACTTCGCCACTTTTATTCCTCCCTAAGTGCGATCTTTTTATTGGCTGCCATTCACGATGTGACACAAAACACTAAAACCTTTTAAAACAAAACCCACTTCCGAATTACTCGCAGCGTTAATAATGGCCGCTAAGAAATCCCAACTTAGACACAATGGAACACGCCTCAAGACTTCTTGTTTTTGTGAAGACTGCACCAAAAATGTCACCCATCGCTTTTGAAAGTGTTTATCAAGAGTTCTTTACCATTCCCCAACCGAAAGATCATTGAAATACAAAGAAAACGATGGGTTAAACTTTGTAGGTCAAGTACTTCCCGAAACGTATCAATTTGAAAAAGCATGAAATTGTGTACATGGTGACCATAAAGAGCAAATATCAATTTAAACTCATTCTGTGCCTGTATAAGCCATGCAATCACGCACAGCAACAGAGCAATGCGTGTTTGCTATTGGTTGGGTTTCAAAAAAATTAAACCTGGTTTTTACGGCCGTCATGTAAAAAAACAAGCGGAATTAAAATGGTGCTTTCTTTTCTATAAGGAATTACGCATAAATGACATCTAAGCCGCTAAGGTATAGGTATGCAGTTTCCATTTCTGATTCTAACTTCAGTATATAGAAACATGATGTCCAATAGGGATAGGGTGGTGGTTGTGTAATTCAGACTAAAATTTATTAGAGGTTAAATGGTTTAAGAAATCGACTATTTGTGTGACGTTGTTATGCACGTCCCCTAACCAATCCTACGATCGGTCATATCAGTGCAAAACCTTAGCATGACACGCATATGTACGCAACTTCAAAACCGTTTCGGTTTTTTTTTCCTTATTTTTTCTATACAAAAGATCCCAATTCGAGAGGCTTACAATTTCTTTGCTCGCAATAAACCAATTTCGGATCGACTTTCCAGGCAATAGCGAGTGCATTTTCGATTGCAAAAATTTGCCTGTTTATTGGCCCACTCGAGTGTGACATTAGGCATAGGGAAAAACCTCTTCTTTTTCACTCTCTTTGGATTTCGTATAAAGAAAAGATTGCTTCGCATCGCTAGTATGCCAGCCTCTGATTACAAACGCTGACTCGGGCCGTACCAATCAGCCGATATTCAAGCCGAATTTCATCCTATTTCTAAGTATTGTCAAGTATATTACATTCATAAATAACATAAAAGTGAGAAGAAAAAAGAAACATCGTATCCAATATAAATTGAATCCGGGAGACGAATGGAGCAAAAACGAAAAAAAGTCAAAATGCTGTACATGCCTTGCATATCTATGCAATTTGGCTCTCAGTGGGGCTCAGCTTGCACAAATAGGACCTAATCGCATTTATCAGAAATGTTTTCATCAAACTTCGTGCCTAAAAACGCGAAATAATAAATTAGCCATACAGGATACGATAAAAAGCCACCTTACTATATTAACAATGGTACTATTTAGTCTGTAATCCAAATTGTTAATAAATCTAAACCGCCATTCAGAGCCTGAATGGGGAAGAACCTCAAATCAAGCAAGTCAGTGAAATCTTTTAAGAAAATCAGATACAGATTTTTTTGAACACACAACAATTTTTTTAAAAAGAAATACGCCATAGAACACAGTTTTTGCTATCTCTAAGACAAATGATGGAATCTAATGAAACGTTTTGTATCGCAAAACAGTACTGGCATTATGAATTGATTAACCCCTCCATTGCTTCGATCATGTTTCGATCGAAATTACCACGCTTTTTCCGTGCATCCCTGTATCAACTATGCCTTCATTTTGCTAACTCGAGGGGCGAATTTCGTCTTTCGATTTTTCTGCCCTGCAGAAATTCAATGAGCAGAATTATCAACACGAAAATGTAGTCAATACAATTATTTTCACAAATAGAAAAGATGTCTGAAATAGGCAGTATTTGCGTGGGATAAAAAAACCAGGCGAAGTTCCTAGCACTATTCAATTTAAGAACTTATTCACATATTAACTAATCGAATGCATCCCAGTGCTGTATGAACAACGTTATTTGAAATGCGAATTCTTTAAGAGTTTTTTCAAATGAACCATAGGAAAAATGCGTGAAAAAAGAGATATTATTACGAATACTGTGCAAAAAAAGAGGATGGGAACGCGACAATGCAAGGGGAAAGGAGAAAAATCATCTTCTTCGAGAGAGAAGTACATGTAAATAAAATCGAAGAAGCAGATATTGAAGACCAATCATATTCAATTGCGAAATAAAATAAAAAAAAGACTCGATTCAAATTGAATTGAAAAAGAAACTTTCATGAAATGTCCCCCAGCAGGATAAAATAAGGATGAACGACCTGAATTTCCACTCCAAAATGCAAGTAAATGCATTTAAGAAAATTGTGACCCTATCAGTAAGCATAGGTTCATGTAAACGAGAGTGGACATACGGTACGTGTTGACGAGAGTGAACTTGTACGCCATTGTACATATCCATTGACATGTGGACACGAGTATGAAATTATATAAATAGCAGGTGATCCACTCGTGGCGAATTTCTTTACTTCCCAGACATATATTTTTATATTGCAGTGTACGGCCCATATTGCTTCGAATCACTTAGGCTCTTTCAATCACTACACAAGCACTTAGTGTAGGCTTAATCAAAAGGGATTTGATTAATACTGATATTTACTATCAGTTAATATGTAAAAACAATTATGTACTGCGCTTTAAAAAACGAAAGATAACAGCAGTTAATGATGCATCGTGCACGTAAGCTTAGGATGCAGTTGTACAGCCAATGAGGAAGGCGTTGTCGTGTTTGGTAAATGGACTGAGGAATTTCGCGGATTCGTTATGCTGCCACCCTTGACTGAAAATATTTCCAGTATTTCGATAGTCAGCCATACTGTAGATTCACTCCAGTTTTCAAAGGGATAAAAGACGATGCAGATATTCACCGTACGACAAGGCTAATATCAGCGGGAAATTGCATTTCTATTGATGGAAATCACGTGTACTAAAGGCGAAGACTTTATGAGCAAGAATGGTTCATGAACGTTTAAGCACATTCTGTCAAAAACAACGAACATTTCCTGGAATTTTGATTATTTCGTCGTCCAACACACATATTTTAGTCAAATAATATCTACTATAACATACTCGAGTCCAACCAAGACTAACTTTAAGGGGGAGCCATGTAAATTTTGCACTCATCAAATGATCGAGTTAGCATAGTAATCCCGCAATAGTCTCTAAATTCGATAAGTAAAACAAGAGTAATGTCGTTACCTTTGCTTTGTCCAGTCACTTTGTCCCTCAAGACGTTGATTTGATAAACTTGTCCAAATTCT
Organism: Cylindroiulus punctatus; assembly: GCA_034695085.1. Classification (NCBI taxonomy): domain Eukaryota; kingdom Metazoa; phylum Arthropoda; class Diplopoda; order Julida; family Julidae; genus Cylindroiulus; species Cylindroiulus punctatus. The sequence goes on along the minus strand of JAQFYZ010002752.1, from coordinate 9,439 downwards.
TCGAACATTTTCCTTAAGTCGTTTTCGTCCATAGATCGAGGGATTTGTCCGACGAACATTTTTATGGTATCCGCATCCGGCTGATCCGGCTCTCGATTCATGTGTGGTTGGGAATTCATACTCCTGCAAAGTTGCAAAAATAAAAACCGGGTTAAAGTTAAAAAGATACGCCATCTACAAACAAATCATACATTTTTTCAGGTTCAAAATTAACATTCCAATGATTGAACAATGCGTTAATTTATTTAGAAGGACATTTCAGTTTAGGAAAACATCTAGTGTTAACAAATTACTTCGGCGCACCTTAAAAACAATGCCAATTCTACATGAACTTCACTTTCACTGAAAATATCCCCGGACACCCCTATTATTAATTGGGAGTGGTTAAATTGGATATTAAGCCGATGCAAATGCATCAGAATTATAATGAACAAACGAAGTTAAAATGTTGATAATGAAAAATTCCAGTTTCAGATCCAAACTCCCCGCATTTTATGCTTTTACAAGCATTTTGTCCAGAATGCAAATGTATGCACTATGAAGAGCTCCGATATTTTGAAACCAGCATGCTGCCTTTATCATGGCCGTGGCTTTCGCCTTCGTTATCAAATAGAGTGAAAGATTGGTTTTAATAATGCATCTACAAAAAAAATATTAACAATAAATTGGCACCATGTAGAAAATACAGCGCGTTTCGTACAAAAAAGAGGGGGGAATGATCCCCTACTCAAGATTTAACGTTGTTTCTGTTATATTTTATTTCAGCGTGCTCATATTTCATACGAGATGAGACTCATTTCAGCTAAACCTGTCAAGCTTTATGTGTAAGGATGAGTTCTGGTTGGCGACTAAAATGCGCAATAGGTTTTTGCTTGATTAGCAGATGCACCCTTCAGCATCAATTTTTAAGAGTGGCGCAACGATCCGTATTTCCCATAATATCGAATGAAATATGGAATCATGCCGTCAGAATTCCGAGAATCCCACATGTTGGCATACTTAATAAGTATCTAATATAGCTTATCGAGAAATTCGAGAGGAAAAGACCTGTGCCTGTACTCTACGCGTATATTGTTACCATGGGTGGTGGTAGTTCTGCATCTTAGTGCAGGTGGTGCTGATAGTACCCCAGGGTTTAAACGCCATTATCGTGTACATTATATCAGCTATAAATCCCAAATCATAACATAATCGAGATTTGGCTCATCCACTTCAAAGAAAGATGTTAATAAACGTTTGACATACATGTAGAGCCAGGATTTACTTTTGCATTTCAATATCATCTTTGATATTATATGACGTATACATAGTGAAACTACATCCAAAAAAATTGAGAGGGCCAGATTCTATGATGGACCTAGAAGGCTTACGAGTACAAATAACCCTGGGTGATTTTCTAATATGTAAATTGTGGAAATCTGGTCTGATTGCAATTTTTTCTTCTTAAATTGTGCTTAACAATTTATCGGCGATTCTCTGCATAGACGATATGTCGATTCAAAAAAAAACAAGTTCTAATTTTCCCCCCAAAATACCACCCTTTAAACTAGGTTTTTTTTTTAAATAACAATTTGCAGTAAGATTAGGAATTTATGATCACCTTGCTGGTTACTACTACCGATACTTTTCGGACACCCTGTAGGTATGGAATGACCAGGATCAAATAGATGGCGCATCTTCAGGGGAGACTGACCTTTAACTGCAAGTGCGACTAAGCGAACACAGCCGGAGATATGAAAATGACCCCCAAGACAAACACCGTGATAAAAACTGATGGAAAATTTCGAGAAAAAAAAAATATTTGCAACGTTGTCAAATTGGTCGACGAGCCAAAAAAAATGAGCGCTCGACAAAGGAAAAACGCATATTGCGAACATTGGACCATCACAATGCATCCCAGGAGTAAGCTCGGTGAGTGGTGGAGTAAAGGGGTTCAGTGACCACGTGACCAATGAGTACTTTCAATCCAATAGCGGCGAAGGGACGATAAAAAGCACTTGCCAATATGTGCCAGAGTGCCATTAAAGCGCTATGTGGAAGCCCTTGCAAATGTCCAACTACATCTCCTAACCAAATTCCCCCAAGTGAATGAAAGATGGCCAAAAATGAGCAGTTTCGCATAAGTTACACGAAAAAAACATCAAAAGACATTTATTTTTTAAAGCCAAGAGTGTATCGGGCCATTACCGGTAAATAATGGTAAGGGCATAAAACCAGGGTCAACACACGCGATATCATTAGGATAAATTACTCAGGATCCCATTCCACCTTGCTGGTGTCAGCAAGGAAATTTACATTCCTAACATAAATGTAATACTTTTCATGCACTAGTCTATATGATCAAAAAGTGGAAATATTTCAACCATGCAGTGAATTTTGAACAATGCATTTTTACTATCCTCGGAGTTAAATTTGACTTGGGATAATAAAAAATCATCGACGTCCTGCTTAAATATTTCAACCGATATGAGTTGATAAAACCATTTAAAATTATTTTATTGAAATTGCACGATGTAACTAAATCGAACATCCCCCTTAAAGCAAATGTACCAGTATTTAATAAAAACTCGACGCTGGCAAAATCACGTCTAGACATCAGGTTTTGGTAATATAGGAAACACAGATCACCACTTTTCACGTCATGATTTGAGTTAAGATTGCTTTCCCAGTCAAATTTCTCGTACATAAATAATGGATCTATAGGGGCTTGCTTTACATTAAAAAAAAACAAAAAACGATAATAATACACGTGATTAGAACATCAAAAAAAAAATAACTGAAGGCAGGGGCGAATGTGAATTTCGGTCAACGTAAATAAATTTTCAAAATGTGTTTCATCAAACTCATATCAAATTAGCATTTATTGCTTTCGCGGATCGGATGCAAAGTTTTGATCAAAGTCAAGTCACAACAAAAAATACACCCCTACTTTAATTTCCTATACTTTAAAACAGGGATTTTTTTAGATCAAGCGGGATAACACGAATCATACCCAAACTGTTTACGAAAAATATATTTGCGGAACTCAACGTTAGACACCACGGTAAAACTTGTGAGTTTCCATGGCAAATCAGAAATTCTAAACGAAGGATTGAAAACAATAGCATGAATACTCAACGAATACGAATATCAAAATTCACAGAACAGGGTGAAATATTAAGCTCGCTTTTGCACTGATAAGGGGATGAATGAATTCAGGGGGAAACGAATTAATATCGAAATTCAGCCCGAATAATGCTCGCGTTCCACTTGCTTAACTTACAATGCACAAAATGGATTCGAGCTATTGACAGAAATCAAGAAAAGAAATGATAAATTTATATAGCCGCACACATGGAAAATTTTTGAGGACGTGTAATGCACATTATGTACATACGTGAGCACGAATAATAATACATCACATTTGGATGCGTGTTTACCGCCCATCTATAAAGGTCTGGCTTAAGAAACCCACGCTCTCATGCTTTCATTACTCACTCAATACATAGGATTTCAGAAAACGTTGTAATCGGCGAGCTAAGCGAAAAAACATACACATCAAGACCATAGCAGTCTTGGTCGTTAATTCAATATATGCGATAATTACGCTCAAATGGTCATCATCCGACAGCAAATGCCAGAACAAAATACCCATAACTTTTACTTGTCCATCTCAAACAGTTTTCGAATTACAGCAATGCAAACATATGTTTACACTAAAATGTACACAGAAACCACTCGTTTGGGATCGTTCAAGTATCGTGTCCAAGTGATGATGTCATGTGTCATCCAGATTTGCAAAAGCAATAAACATAGAAAAGTTGTAGTATGGCAATTTGCATCATTCACAAGTACATTTCACATCTTGTCAAGTTATTATGTGGACCGATTATATTGTGAACAACGTGACTAACAGTGTTTATATCAAGCTTTGACTGGCCTTAATAAGGCTCCCTGACAAATAGGGACTAGATACATGTTTGTTTACTTGAGTTTTTAAAACCATTTTGGAAAATGTTTTGTAACATTTTGATTGTTACAACTGTTATATTGAGTGGACGCGCATTAAGACAAAAATACAGTATGATGCTGCATTAAAGTGGATGATGAGTATTGGGCACAAAATATGTTAGGGGCCGCCATGCAAATGGGACGTAAACAAACACCAAAGATTTAACATCCAGAGGACATAAAAACGCCCAAAGCAGCTGTTACCATTGATATACACGGAAAACTTGGAAGGACATTGTGCTGCCGAGCGGAAAATGCAAGGCGAAGACTACGCCCAAATACATTAGGAAAATGGTGTAACGGTCGATGGGAAGAAGATGCAAGGTTTAGCGAAAAAATGCACAAAATTAAAGTGAGGAGGCAAAGGGTTATGTGCTGCATGATATCGACACAATGATGGAGAAACTACAAGAACGAAATCATGTTGTTATTTATGTCAGGCTAGCCCATACCTTGTCACATGCCAACATTACCTACTTTACGAAGAAGCTTCATTACAAAATGCATTCTTTTCATGTTATCGTAAACTATGTCGTCATTATGTTTATTGTTTCTTTTCATGTTGTCTGAATATGCATGTAAATGATGGAAAACGTATGGGACAGCCTTCTTTAGTCAACTTTGCCAACTTAATGTTTATCTTAATTGCACAATTATATCGTCACTAATAACATGCACGGATAAACGATGCAACTTAGAGATTAATTATCAACAATCATTGTCATCATTTAAAACAGAATAGAATTCGAATATCAGCAAAGGTCGCTTCCTTTGCACAAACTTATCGTTTGATGAATCGGCCTCAAGCAGAGGGCGGTGGCAGATTTCGCTTTTAATAATCATAAGCCCTTTGTGATAGATGAACAGAATGCGAATTTTCCCAAATTTATTCCAGTAAATTTTCTTCCTCAACGTGTATATTACGCCAAAGCGAAATTAACAAATGGAACAGATGTGCACGATAACTTAGTATATTAGTCAAATGAATGATGAAATTAAAACAAGTAATGCATCAGTTTTATTTGGATAACTGCTCTCCTTTATATATTAACTTTAGATGTTGCTAACAAATCCGAAATACAGGGCGATCATAAAGTTCTACCCTCAGATATGACAAAAATTAATTTTAAAAAGGACGAAATTGTGATAAACTTCAAAGAGAGAACTTCAAATGTCTTAAAGTATTGATTACACAATAGCATTGTCTTAAATTTATTCATGAGTAATCTTATATTTTAATTTTAATTTTGCATTTGATAAGGCATACGGTATATCAAAAAACATTTATTTACACGAGGATACTTAAGTTATTTTCTTCCATTAACGAGAGAGCAAATGGATCATAAATGTACACTTTGAGCAGACTTTTTAACCAGTATTTGCACAAAGAGCAATGATGCTAAGAGCATTTTTCCAAACATCCAGAGAAAGGATAGTGAAACACATAAGATTTATTAAAATATTCATGAACCGCACGAAGTAAAACATAAAACAATTGAAATTTTTCAAAAGGTCCTCACCCAAGTCCATTTTCTCATCATATCGAAGGCCATATTATTATAACAGTTAGTGGCTGCCCATGTATCTATACGAAGGAAGAATGAGAAATGGCATTTTTGCTTGTGGTGAGACGGCCAATGATATAGGATTGATGATTTTTATCCATTTTTTTTCTATCCATAAAAATTGTTTCTTCCTTCATATTTTTTTTTTACTCTCAATACCCAACTCCGCCTTACGCTTAGCTACACCTAAAATGTGATTTACGAGTATTTTTTTAGACAAGTGCTCCTGAAATCCGCCGAGGACCCCATTCGCATTTTCTTCCTTTATCCCGTGGCAAAAAAAGTCGAAAGAACCAGCTCTGAATATCAGAATCGACCGTCTTTGTCACTTTTCCATCTTTTATTTTCACTATTAGATTTCGTCACTTTTTATTGTGTTCCAGTCGGAAAGAAGCTCGAGCCTTCGAGGAAGACCTCATATGCAAATGAATATCTGATGGCGCAGAAATTTAACTTATGATTCTAGGGATTCTCTTCTTCGTGCAACTAGCGCAGTCACTGGGGAATTGAGATCAAGAATTTGGGCTTGAAGACAAATCTGACAAGCACTTAAAAAGCTGCCTTTGCATAGATGGGCGTAAAATTCATGGGAAACCCTTAATCCGAAGCCATATACCAAAAAATAATTCCGAGAAAAAGCCCTTACGAAGCGGATATGCATCATGTGAAAGACTTTCATGCTTGAAAATTTTCGCCAACAATAAGCAAACATGCAATGCACAACTGCAATCAGTGATTGCCTAACTACGGGGGCAATGTAGGGGGTCTATTGGATTTGGACTCATGGATTTTAATTCGAACAATCCATGTTTGGTGGCATCAAACATTTGGATGGTATTCAGGTGGGAGACGCCACCATGGAGTTTTCTTCTAGAGGAAAACCTTAAGATATAAATTCAATTCAGCAAAGAAGATGGTTGGTTATACTATCCCATATATGCACATTGTGTTTATCGTCCTTTCAAAGTTTTTCTGGCAGGAAATATTTATGGGCAAAGTACAGTAGCCATATATGCCCTATGTGATTCAGAATGAGCGTGAAACTGATTGTTTCCCAAAAATGGAAATATAATGTTGTTTTTATATAATTGTACAATCGAGATAGTCTGCAGCAAATTGGCAGTTAATTTAGTGTCAAAATCGGTGCATCATCTGTACCAAATCACTGTAGCAAGATTGCCAGCGAATCAATGCGATGACCCTAATTGAAATGTCATGAATCGTTCGAGGATGTAGTTTTCATCATTCAACTTCAACGTACATAAAAATGTGGGATTTATTTCGGAGCTCGGAGCAAATACAGGGACCATAAAGGGTCGCCCATAAAATCCTCGAGGGCAATGAAAAATAGCAAAGGCACCGCATGAGCCACTTAGTTCCTTCCTCTTACATAACCTTTGCCAACGGCAACCACTGGATTGATTTCCAACGACTTTTTCGCATTCCTTAGCTACTTTTAGTCGTCTAAACTGTCATTTTCGACAGTTGCCTTTCAGCGACGATCGGTCGTTCGCCCGTCTGCCATTGTAGAAATTCAATTCAATGTCTGGCTGCCACAACACGTCATTTTTCTTCCCATTTAAAGTAGATACCCATTACGATGCTATCAGACCTCCATTTAAACCGTGAATATCGTTAAAGGGGAAAAAAAGAAGAAGAAAAAGTGTTTTAACATCTTTCGATCACTTTTAGATCTTCCATTCTCCAAGCAGCCCAGCCATTCGCGAAAAAAGATGGCTTTGGGCTTTTTTGCTTTCTATTCCTCCCTCTTCTTCTTTCGCTCTTTCTTATTTACCTTAGACCATTTGCACATTAAATATACCCCGTAGCTTTCGTCGCGGTTTTGGCCTTTGAATTGTAACGATTCTCCTAACAATATCTCCTCGATAAACGTACCAATAGTAGTTCTATGAACCTGCTACAGCAGTCACCTTAACAACAGGCCTGAAACTCCTATTTACGAGAATATACACTGGAAATCAAAATATCTAACAGTCAACATAGTCTCTTTCTTGTCCAAAACGGTACTAAAGTCAGCCCTAACTACCGAACTGGCAAGACCGCATATGTAAAATTGGAATATTTGAACACGACTTTTTGAGAAAAGCATGTTAATTATTAGCAATACATTTCATGCGCTATTACCAAGTTACATTTCACGTGTCAAATTACGTGAATCCTGATTAGGTGAAATGATGAAGGAACGAACGAGCAAGGCACAAATATCAAACAGAGTCCAATGTCAGCTGAAGAACAGATTAAAATCGAGACATACGTCAAAGTAAACGACGAGGGCATCATCTTAAATCATTTTTATCGATCTTCTCAAATATTCCTATTATAAAATACTGCGCGTATCATTCTTGTCTTGTTTGTATTCTTAACGAACGAAGGGCAAATGCAATGTGACACGTCTAGAAAATGCAAGCAGTACAAGCTACCAAACCAATCGAAAATGTGAGTACCTGTCCTTATGAGAACAGGGGATCATTAGTAAAATACCGGGAAAAGTTGGCTTGCTTGGGATACGGTTGGTGATAGTACAGGATCTCAAGTGATGTCCTCATTATGAAAAATTAATTTCTAAAAAAACTGGATGGACCACATTTTGGAACAAGTTGAGTGCAAACGTTAAGCATTCATTCCGAAATTCCCACTGTGTCGTCATGGATGGATCGTTCGACAAGAACTGCTCGAGCATGCATTTACCATTGACATATTCCCGTTATTAAGAGTTCACCCCCCTCGGAATGCCTCGAACTCCCACCTCCCCTCACCATATGTTTAAGCACACAAAGCAAGCCCCCCCCCCCCCTTCAAACATTGTTCTCCCAGCCAGCTTAAGCTTTTAGCTAAGGCCTAGTCGTTTTTGTATCCACCACTGAGCAATATCCTCTTCCTCTTTTAGTGTTCTGCCACTTTCCAGAAGACTGCAATGTCAACAGCGTTCTCGAGTCATGAGAATAGACATTTTTTACGACACCATATTTACATCCACTTGCCAGCACCATCCGACCAAAACCCAACCATATAACAAGGGAAACTACGATTTTTTTTCCGCTCGAACACTAAACGGACTTACGCAAGACAGACCTAGGTTCCACTCCAAATTACGATTCGAGTTAGCCATTAAGTTATAAAAACAATGCATTACCAAGAGCAATAGAACAACCAAAATGTCCACAGCATCAACTTCATCCTTTCAATAGCAAGCAGTAAAAACGTCACTACTATACATCAATACTATATATACACATCAATGACGTCCGAGGTCCGAGGTACAGTAGATGTCAACATACATAAAACCATCATGGGCTAGAATTAAGGGCTGGTGGTCAGACAGCTCTGACGTCCTATCCTAATTTACATTACAGCAGCTTTAACATGACCGAGCACAGTAAAACCATTCTACAAGGACCACACATGACGGGGTATTTTCCCGGAAATCGATTATTGCAGAGTTGAGTCACATGACCTTAATTCACACCCTGCATGATATCAGCAGAATGATAGACGGGGTGTAGAAAATAATGGAAACATTAACAGACAGGGCAACAATTTGTTGATGTTCACTGCATGGACTGAGGAGCTGAAAGTGCAACTTCGACATCTTCTCTGGATAGAAAAAGCTGAAGATTTGAACAGTTTCGAGTAGAGTGAGGTAGGTCTACTGATTTCCTACTCCAAAATTGCTAAAGAAACTCGAAGACGTCTATGTAGGGTGTCTGGGCAAATGTTGAATCAAGATTCCTGGACACTAAGACTTCAAAAGAAAATTGTATTCGAGACAATTTAAGTCTAACATTGCTACAGTGCTGGACAGAATTATAAGTTCACTAGAAAAACTAAATGTATTCGAGTACCATTAGAGCAACATAAATGAA
>JAQFYZ010002751.1:0-15708 GCA_034695085.1 Cylindroiulus punctatus | reverse complement strand
CAATAAATTCATGTCCGAATTTGAAAATTATGTATGGCGCTTCAACTAATTGTGTTTCGCCACCAGATGGCGATGCCTACGGGTAGGCTTATTTTAAATGAAAAAAGAAAAAGCGTGAGTTTATAGGTTTGTCCATATCGGCCACCGTAGAATTCAATAAAACGTTTTATTTTTCAGGTTAGTTCACTTTACTCGTCGATCCATGTCTTCATCTCCATTTATCAGCATTAATATAGTCAAACTCAATACCATGGGGACAAATTCAGGATGTCGTGTCGACGCTCGCGACATCACTGTATGACGACATCAAAGATTTGTCCACATGCTCTGGTGTTGATCATCAGTTTATGGGAAATCATTATAAATAACGCAAATTTTCATACCAAGTATTAATGAATAAAAAATAAAAATAATAACAAACAAGTTGAATGAACAGCTGTAGTGTTACGAAATGTGATTATTCTGTATACAGAATAATCACGTTTTCCTTTCACAATTTCAAAAAAAAAAAATAGAAACCATGGCAACTTGCTCAGTTATACATGTAGTTTTTCTAACATAAGAAGATGAACTCGATCAGTAAAAAATATTACTAGCTACGTTTGGCTTAATTAAGGGTTTTATCAGGCTACAAGTTACAAAATAAATTTTAAAATTTTATGATATACGCTGTATTAATTCACATGAAATATCAGCAAAATACATGTACATTGTAATGTACTGGGTGAGTCAAAAAGGGTACACTGTCTGCACGATATTTCATTTTAACTGTTTTTTTTTGGAAATACATGCACAGTATATACATGTACATGTAGTGGCCGCTTCAAATGTTCACTAAAAGTGCCTATCAACTTCGAGCATACCAGTTATTACCAGAATGACACCTATCCATATATAGGCATTTACTGTATTTTATCTTTGACCTAACCATAGCTAACCTAACATAAAAATTTAATTTCTTTACTTAGCTGCCCATCCACCCACTTTGTCACAGTGTCTATATGATTACAGCCCTATTAGTTGCATCATCATTTTTATTAATTTTGTTAAAATCAGCAAAAGTAATTTGTTGAGCAATGTTTATATTTTGCACATCAGAAGTCGATATTTTCAAACCGAAATTTGGTTATCGTTTCTTCCTTTAGTTGATTCATCAAATTCTGGCGCATAAAAGAGATGCAAAGTTGTTTGGCAGCTCTCAAAATGCCACTTCAGACTGCATTATGTAGGCCAATGAAGCCTTTGTAGGGGCCGGGGATGTTTCTTGAGCAACCACAATCTCAAAATCGATATTAATGGCGAGCGTGTATCCACCAGAGCCCAGTAACGAGCTAGGATCCCACAATAGATACACACACAAACTGGCACTTCTGGAATTTCGCACACAATCTCCATGAGCCCCACTTGATATGGCTACACGAAAATCACTCACTGTGAATCCTGCTCAACGATCATGAGGACGAGAGAATATTGGAGTGGGAAAAGCCGAAAATCCCATTTGGAGGAATCTGAGAAAAAATGAAAAACCCATGGCTAATTGGCAGCAACGTTGAGCCAAGCCCAACCGCTTTCGGAGAATATAGCAACATGAAAGTCAGAAAAATGTGCTCCAATGTAGCCAGCATAATTTGATCATTTGACAATTGCTCATACTCTACTGGGCAGAATATGGGTTAGCTCCAATCCGTTACAATGGAGTCAAGGTACTTAAAGTAGCAGCAAGGTCGCTTCTGGAGATCCCTGTAGTCTCACACTCAAAGATCTTTCGATTAACCTAAATTCAGCGTATTTGCGTCCACACAACGCTCTGGATAACAGCCACGAAATTTGGTGAGTACACATTCGCTCATTATTCTCCCATTTTCAAATTGCAACCCTTTGGGAACTTATAATCTCTGCATGATCTATATACAGGGTGGGTTTAAATGTCAGTTTCAAAACTTCCGATCATAGAAGGATATCATTATTCAGTTTTACTACCTTACTAACTGTACTACCTTATTGTTTGGCTTCATGCATAGTTATTTTCGAAGCTGTATTAGAAAATTCCCAGAACTATGTGCATAAATGTCATACTCTAGTAGTCTAGTTCAAAAGCATTTGTTTCCGGTTTTGGAACTGTTCGGTTTAGAGCATTCTTGTTTGGATAATTAGAGAAATGTGCGAATTATTAGGAGACGTTCAAGCACTGTCACCTTCTCATTGTGATGCCATAATATCTGAAGATGATTGTATTAAACCTTGCTTTTGTGAATGCTGCAACGTTTATTTTTGGATTTCACGTATTTAACGAAATGCAATATTAAATATCATTTTTAAGATGCACTATTTCATTGAAATCGCATAAGCATCATAACATTAATATTACTAATATTGGGATGATTTTAAACATTTTCTATTTGAAATTTACATGTAATGGTATACTCCTATGTCCTGCATATCAATATTAGGATGTTTAACAAAATTCTAGGGAACTGTCAAAATACAGGTTGACAAGGCAAATTCTTAATTAACAATTCACCTCAGTTTATTCAAACCTCATGAATCCGTATGTTGAACGTTGTACATGATAAAGATCCATCAAAAATAAATTCTTAAAATTGCTCAATATGTTTGTATCTAGGCACTCTCTAGCAAGAGAAAATGCGTTAAATATTAACCTGATCGCTATTTGATTGCCGATTCCATGTTTAACGATACAGCAGAAGACCTTCAATATTTGGCTTTATTCACGGTCATAATTACGGGCTGTTTAATGGATAGCCAAGCTAATGGCCTAGAAACACGCTATCACTAGACGAATCAACTTTTCAAGGCAAGATTTTCCCTGGAAAAAACGATTTCCAGACATGCAGCTTGTAGACTAGAAATGGACTTTACAGTAAATAATGGATGATATTAAAGGTGAATGGGCCCTCAGAGAGATTAAAGCAAACATGACCATCAGCGACTAAGGCAAAAATAAAATAACTAAAATTTGCCTTTTCACACACTGCACGATGTATGATTAGTCCAGAAAGCTATGCACAGGGTGTTTCATGAGAAATTGGACGATTTAAATTTTGCATTTTTGTAGGTGACCAGCCAGCCAGAACACATGCTGTAGCGATGTGTTGTAAAATTAGTGCATTAGGGGTTCTAGGGCTTGACGTATTTATAAATACTATAGGTTTAATAGTTGATTACAGTAACAACAGATCAGGGTGGAGAAGAATTAATTAGACGCAGCAAATCGTGTAATTGTTCTGCAACCCCTGAGTTGGGCTACATTGTTAAGCTAGGATGCTTGCAGTGATTGCCGCCTTTCGGGGGCAGCCAAATTGAATAATCGCCCGAGGCGTCTAAAACAAAGTTTCGTAGACATTTTAACTTATGCATTAAGTTTATAACATTATCCACGATGATTGCTAACTAATTAGCAATTATCAAAAATTTTTAGAATAATATAGAGACATCAGAATAATTTAGATCAGCTATCCCTGCCAAAAAGGAATGCCAAAAAAATATTTCAATAATTTACATTACTTTTTTTCAGGCAAACGTCGCTTCAATCAATAACTCAAACGTTTTTGGAAATTATTTTTGGCACCACCTAAACAATTTTCTGATTGATGGTGATTCGCTACGCTGCTGCCATAGGATGCCGAAAGCATTATTACGCAACGAAATTTACGCCAAAAATCGATGAACATAACTTCACATAAGGCAAGAACAATTTTGGAGACTGAATTTATGGTCGACCCCAGAGTGACCGGGCCCGATGTCTCCCGATGAGGTTTACCGTCCTTCCAAGATTTCGGCCAGGTGCATTTTCCTGACAGTGACCCTGGCAGTGACCGCCACTGCCAGCGGCTTCATGGTCCTGGCCCTCATGACCGACCACTGGGAGTACGTGGACTTCGACAGAGACAGGGTCAAGGAAATAGCCAACAACAGCACCCAGGTGGAGTGGCTTATGGACGACCACGTGGCCAGGCTGAGCATTAAGCCAGGGAAGAACATTGCCCCTCAGAAAATCATTGTACCCCTGTCACATTTCGCCAAAAATCAGATGGACAAACAACTGAAACTGCCCATCACCAGGGAGAAGAGGGATGTGCGCACCGTCTTCCTCGTACCCATGTACGGGGGTGTCTGGACCATTTGTACAAATCTAAAAGGTAACAAGTTTGTCTTTACATGTAGATGTTCCAGTATGTCATGCACGACAATCTAAGATAATGATTTCATTCTATAAATACCTCCATGGAGGAGGAGGGGGCTAGTGGCTCACAAAAATCTGTGATCATGGAATAGATGGGGTTAGAGGTCTTATTTATACATTGCACACATGAGACACTTAGGCAGGCTGCAGAAGAGCGTTGTCTTACGTTGTGGACGCACGGTGACGCAGCATCCATTATCCAATGCAGACGTGCAGTGGATAAACGCGCGTTTTGCAGACGGATAATTATGGCGCTTCTTCTACCAGCCTTCTTTAATGCAAGCGTAAGCCAATGCGCTTTAGTCAATGGCTTTACAGGACGTGCGTTCTAGCAGAACACACGTAAAATCAACGTGTAATCAACACACAGACCGCGGCCGCAGTCCGGCTGACGCACACGTACGTGCATGCGGCCATTGATAATAATGCCTAGGACGAACGCACGTCGAAAAAACGCTGCGTCCCGGCCTTAGGCCGGCAGCAGACGAGCGGTGTTTTTTGACGCAGGGACGCAGCGTTTTTTCGACGTGCGTTCGTCCTAGGCATTATTGTCAATGGCCGCATGCACACATGTGTGCGTCAGCCGGACTGCGGTACCGCAACATAGTTGATTTCACATGGGTGTTCTACTAGAACGCGCGTCCTGTAAGGCCATAGACTAAAGCGCCTTAGCCTTTGCTTGCGTTAAAGAAGGCTGGTAGAAAAAGCGCCATAATTATCCGTCCGCAAAACGCGCGTTTATCCGCTGATCGTCTGCATTGGATAATGGATGCTGCGTCACCATGCGTTACCTTACCATACCACCTTAGTGCATTACCCAACTAACGGCCTAACTAACGTCACGCACGACACATTTAACAATACATTATTTCAGATGCATTTAGCGAGGTAATGCAGTCAAAATGCTTTAATATACACAGTAGAAACGTTAATTTCAGTTATCAAAACTCACCAACTTGACTGGTCATTGTAAACTATTAATTCCATCAATTCCGTTCATCACAGTCATTAATTAGCACGAATTTATCCACGACGCGTTTCGTCCACGTGCTATGGACTCATCAGGTGGATACAGACGTACTCAAAACGTCCAAAGTGCCACTCGAAACATAAAGTTTTCAGTGGCGCCCCCTTTCGGGCAGCACAGGAGGATTTGCTTAACAATGGCGCCTTCATTTTGGCCAACTTAATGTCCATTTCGCCATTCAAATCAACCTGTTTTTAAGATTTAAAACATTAATTTCAGTTATCAAAACTCACCAACTTGACTGGTCATTGTAAACTATTAATTCCATCAATTCCGTTCATCACATGTGGGAACTAGGGGAAATAATAGGGACTTTCCAGACTAGGGGAAGGATAGGGACTTTCTTATATTGTAATCTGGTACCACCAGAGGTGACGCCTAATAAAGCAAGCCTAGAAACGATCTCGCCTTTTTGCCTTAATTTACTCTCAATAATACTGCTACTCCCAACATCACAGTTACGAGTGGCACTTTGGACGTTTTGAGTACGTCTGTATCCACCTGACGAGTCCATAGCACGTGGACGAAACGCGTGGTGGATAGATTCGTGCTAATTAATGACTGTGATGAACGGAATTGATGGAGTTAATAATTTACAGTAGAAACGTGTATATTAAAAATATTTGAAATGCATTCAATTTGCATGAGGGGTGAAGGAATTGTCGCATTAATAAAATGATATGCATTTTAATATAGTAAGC
Source organism: Cylindroiulus punctatus (assembly GCA_034695085.1). NCBI lineage: Eukaryota > Metazoa > Arthropoda > Diplopoda > Julida > Julidae > Cylindroiulus > Cylindroiulus punctatus. The sequence continues at coordinate 9,776 of JAQFYZ010002751.1, read as the reverse complement.
AAGTGCTTCCAATTACGTGGTTCTACTCCTATATTTACTAGAATAGGGCATACAAAAGTGGGTCTATAAGTGGTTGTTCAATTCTGTTCAAAATGAACTAGAAGTGGGTAAGGGTGGGGGCGTTGGAGGTCATGGAGTAGACATTTTCATGGATTCGCAGCAACTATGCGCAACAGTTTAGCAAAGTCAGCTATGAGAACTTATCAAAGTTTCTTTGAATTATACATGTACAGTCAACGTTTCGATGTCAAGCGTTGACTCCACAATGTCCATAAGTCCAAATATATTAATGCATTTTTTACGGACGGTGCACACGCGTGTCCAAAGCCGTACAAAAGCTTCTGGAAGAAAATCCATAGACAGCCCCTGTGTAATGGGGCACGCAACATATCTCGCCATAATTTATACAATAATTACAGGATTCGTCACAGTAGGCAATACAATAGGTAGAGACTATGTATAGCCGTGCACGCTTGGAAATCACGCTTTTTACAATCATCTTTTGACCTTTAAAAATGCCTCTGATTTTCTGCCAGTAATCCAAAGCCTGCTCCACCCAAACGAATTTCAAAAATCCATTAACTGGTATAAATCCCCCGCTACTGGGTTTCCCCATATATCGACCTGGATTCGGATTCATGAGTTGAGAGCACCAAATCGATGTGTTTCTACAGTGGATATTGTTGGACAAACAAACCACGTGTACCTGGATGCAGCTAGGGAATTAATGGGCATTTTTAGTACACTTCCACATGTATTGGCGTTTGTACACACGAAGTAAGGAGCTTTGTACTTTGGCTTACTTTGGACAACTAACTGCATCGCCATGAAATGAGCAGCTCAAAGTGGCAGTAAACAACAAATCGATAGAAATTTCATTAGGATAAAAATAAACTGAGTGTATACCATAGATCGAGATGCGCTTATTTCTTAATAAAAATGTAAATGGGGGAATTATTTTAAAAGTGTGGAACGAATTTCAATGACGGAAGCGTAGAAGACTTGAATACCAAAAAGATGGAAAAAAAAAAAAAATTCGAAAAGTAAATTATTCATACAATGATCTATGAACCAAGCCCAACAATATTCAAAAGTGCACATCGATACTGTTGCTTCCTCCATACTCAATGCAATTACGCCATGTTAAATTAATATTAAAGCTACTATTAGTTCAACAAAATGTTTCAACATACTCTCCTGATTATCTCAAAAACACACATTTTATATTTGGTGCATGCATGATCCTACTGAAATTCAAGTTTTCAATTTTTGAATATTACAGCCATGCTCTCTGCCTTATACCTGTAGACAACATGGAATGATGTATCATGGAAATGCTAGGCTTGCATGAACGATAATTTCACCTGCTTGTTCACTCGCAGTTTAATCACGCAAAGAGGATTTCTACAACATTATTTCGTAAATATTTAATTAAGTACACGCGTGCCGTTTAATTATAGTCGAAAGTCGCAAATGATAAACACGAAATTCTCGCCCCACGCAGCACAGTACATTATCTCGGTTGCGAATTTTAATTCCCAATATCGCCCCTTATCATCTCCTCCTCTTCATTCAGTATGCTAATTAGATGGCTGCTGCCTCACGACTGCGTCAATATGCGTTTGGGAATTTTACGACTTGGTATTAATGGAGCCATTTTAATCCGTTTCAGAACACCAACGAAAGGAGTTGGATCACTGGGGTTACAGTCACGCCTGGTGTAAACAGTATTTATCCCCAGAGTATATCACGGATGGCCCTAATGACTGGATGACACGTAAGTGCCACTCATTAAGCAATTATTAACGGACGTTACGTGTATTTAATGAGCTGGAGTTTAGGCACTCGTGGTCCGTCAAATATAATCGATCATTACACCACGAATGCAGGAATTATGTCCAGTTATGTTCAGGAAAATTATATTACACAAGTTCTGTCAGTTTTAATCTTACAAAGCAATTTTCTTGTAAGATTCAACCTTTTTTATTTTAATTTTATTAAAATTTAATCGATCGTTACACCACGAATGCAGGGATTATGTCCAGTTATGTTCAGGAAAATTATATTACACAAGTTCTGTCAGTTTTAATCTTACAAAGCAATTTCCTTGTAAGATTCAACCTTTTTTATTTTAATTTTATTAAAATTTAATCGATAACACCACGAATGCAGGGATTATGTCCAATTATGTTCAGGAAAGTTATACTACACAAGTTCTGTCAGTTTTAATCTTACAAAGCAATTTCGTTGTAAGATTCAACCTTTTTTATTTTAATTTTATTAAAATTGAATCGATCATTACATTACGAATGCAGGGATTATATCCAGTTATGTTCAGGAAAATTATATTACACAAGTTCTGTCAGTTTTAATCTTACAAAGCAATTTCCTTACAAGATTCAACCTTTTTTAATCTGCTCCAATTCGACATCATGGCTCTGGAGAGCTTTGCAAAAATTGGGTTTTGAGTTTTCCCTTCATTTCACTAATTTCTTGGACTGAGTCTAAAAATTTACAGAATCGCTGATGAGCATTTCTGCACCATGTCGAATTGGCTCTGTCAGCATTCATTAATTATCTGTAAAGGTTGAAATTCAAAACAGAAAAAAAAGTATTTACATGGGATGGACTATATCGATTTTCGAGCTACCGTACCCTGGCGACCTCGCCCATTTATACAGTATGTGTCATGAAAATTGGAGTACAGAAGACAAAACTTACCCAGTGACCCACATCGCGAATAAACCCAGAACACCTCAAATTAGGACACGAATTAAGTTTTCCCTTCTTCTTACCAACTGACCCCAGGATCTTGCCAACTATTCCAGCTATTACTGCAAAATAGCTATTACTGCCAGAGCTTCGCCATTTTGTTTCTTTCATGTCCACATTCCTACTAAACACTATTGTCTTGTTCTATTCATCAGGAATGCAAAATTTGTCCATATCGTGCGCCATGGTCTGCCTGATCTTGTTGGGCACTTCTGCCTTAGTAGGTCTATTCGGGATTGTCCAAAGACAAATAAGTGCGGTCTTGATCACCGGCGTGATGTATATATTAGCAGGTACACAATAAACACACTTATAATTAATACAGGGTCATCATGAAGTCCTGCACTCAATTAAAAAAATTCATAATTTAAGGCCCATTGAAAGTGATTGTTTGCACAAATATGATAATCTCAAATGAAACTAAATGTTTTCATTCAAAGTTTATATTGACAGTAAGTTCCTGCGCTATATAAAATAAAAAGACATTTCGTTTTTAGCGTTTTTCCAGATATTCTTTATTTTGCCAACGACAGTAAATCTCTTATATTCCCATTCAGATGGCAGGTGCTGCCATCTATCGTCCATATAATATCATATACATTTCCACAAGTTGTCAACAGCGCATGCCATAAAACGCAAGTCCCTGCTAATGTTTACAAAAAAATTATTTTAATATGTTGATCAGGAAAGGAGAAATTGTTTCTGGAAGTTTTATGCAGGGTGTCCTCAAAGTCACACCGCACTTTCAATGGGCCTTTAAGAATTACTGTACGTTTATAATATTCTCCTACCTGATCGTCATTTTCGTTGCTTTCATTTTCAGCCGTTTTCTGCGTTTTCACATTATCCATAATGCACTTCAAACGCAAAACTTCCAAAGACTGTGGTTTGGTGGATGCCATGGTTCCCGAACAGTACCAGCACGCCCAAGTGACCACCATGGGCTGGTCATTGGCCATCGGATGGGTCAGTGTTTGCTTTTGCATTTTCACCGCATTCCTCTGGTATTTACTGTCAAAAATAATGAGGTACGGACCAATCACGTTGACGTAGCCAGCAGTTCAACAGATTCCAGATGGTTAACATTGGAATAGGGGTCAAAGGTCGTCTGTGCATTAATTACGGCACGTGTGCATGGCTCCGTTTTAGAGCGTACCTACAATGTATTATATCAACAATTACAAAATAGACACTTTGCGCAGCATTACGAAAGTTTTAGAAACGAAAGTTTAATTTCATTTTTGTGCCTTCAATAAAAGTTTGTTACGGACGTGCAATTTCCTAACGGTATAGTAATACCCTACTTGATACTCAACGATGCAAAATGAACATTATTTAACGTTTATTAAAAGCACAAACGTTAACTTTCGTTTTTTCCCGGCCTAATTTAACAAAACGAATGTTTAACCTACAGTTCATCCTTTTAATAAACGTTAAATAACGTTTATTTTTCCACGCTAAATATTTAGTAGGGCTTAACTATCGTTAGGAAATTGCACGTCCATAACAAACTTTTATTAAAGGCACACAAATGAAATAAAACTTTCGTTTAGGATGCGCAGTGTCTAATAATTGACAACCAGCTTCAATTTAAAATGTTATTGCTATTAGAAACAATCAAAAATCACAGGGTAAAAATAGGTACACTTTGGCCCAAAGTGTCGGATTTAAAGTTAAGGCACAAGAGGTACATGTAGTTTACATTTTTGTCACCATGAATTTCCTTCTAACGGCCCCTAATTTCTGGAGGCGCCCAAAATGGACCCAAGGAGGAATAAATTCAATTTTTTTTATGCAGCAACCCCTGGTATGGAGGAACGACAATTAAAACCAGATTATTTCTATCTGGCTTCATCCTTTTAAAATGGCATAATATTACATCACTCCCCCTCCCCAAATTGCAATATTTAAGAGATTTTTAATACATGTATTCACGTAGATCTTCAGTAATAATACTGTAAATTTTCAAAAAAAAGAAAAGAAAAATAATAGCAATTAACAAAAATCCACGTTACATGCAAAAATGCATGTCAAATGTTCCTTCTGAGTTAATTCTCACCAAATGCTGCATTGTTGTAAGTGTCGTTGAAATTGACATGTCTCGCCATTTCGAACAGTATTTTCTTACCCGTTTGCAGTCCATGTAAGCTAAGTCTTAAATATTTATTACCCCCTTATATAAAAATCATGATAATTCTCACAAGGGATCTTGTCTATGGCAAATAATGTATGTGTATCCACAGCGTAACTTCTTTTGAAAACGTGTTTTTGCGCAACTAAAGTGGAGAAGGTAGTGTTTTAATTAACGTCAAAAGCAAAGCTCCAGTATACTAAATGCACTCACATAAGACTTGCTCATTTGTTTGTCAATTTGTCTGCAATCAGTATGAGCTCCCCTCATCACGGAATGTTTTTTTCTCATTTGCTGTCCAATTTTGTTATGCAATTACCTGCAATTTACAATATTTTAAATTTTGAAATAATTTGGACTCATTTACTTCCATCATCGCAGTAATTAGTAGATAATTATATGGCGTCATCGTCGACATTTTTCGGAGCAGAAAATATATGTTGATGAATGACAACCATTATGGGAATTATTTTTGTCGCCCATATATAACGTCATCAAACTGATTGTGTCACAATTTAAGGGCGTTTAAAATTGCTGCTCTTATCGTTTATGCAATTTTACTTACATGTAGCATTTTCCAAATAACATCCATAAACTATATCCTGTTGAATAAAATATTATTAATGAAATTTGAACTTAATTGTCTCGATGTTCTTGCCCTTTTTAAAGTTCTCCAGTACCTGTAAACATCAAAGCACTAAAATGAAAATAATTGAATCGATTAACGTCCTGAGCATTATCTGCTATTTATTACAAGCTATTGATAAAGAAATTAGCTCGACATCTATAAACTGTTTACAGAATTTTACCAATTACAATTTTTTTTCGTTAAAAAAAGTTGTGTAAGAAGAAGGGAAACAAAAATTCTTACATGTGTACACTGTACACAAAGGGGGTGATGTGCCAATATTTTTGTTTAAAGATGACTACACAATTACTACTATATATATAATGTGTAATGACATAAAATGACAGTTTGATTGGGTCGTTGAAAAATACAAAAATCACACTGCATTTTATCTTCAACAATAATATTTGGCAACCAGAAGCAAAACAGTAACTTCCTGCTTTGGATTGAATCAGAAAAATCATTACACCCAGTTCGAATAGGTACACAGGCCAACCTAAGAAAATTTAAATTATAAAACGGCCTGAACTTTGGTAGATTCACAGACATACATGCATATTGGCTCTTTTAAGCTGCGTTTAAAAAATTAAAACGAATCTTCGAACGTATTACAAAAATCATTAGGTGCCAACATCTGAATAGACAGAGAATGGGTAGTGTTCATAAAACTACAAATTGTCCTTTCTCGAAATTTTGCCATTCATAGCAAGGCCAAGGATTCTTAATTTTTCAGTATATAATTCTGACTTATTGTCAAACTATTACCGTTTTAGATGTACACACAAAACACTTGTTGTTTTTTTTCGAAAATCTGGATATGTTTCTAAAAGGTATCAAAAATGTGGATATGAATCTGACGATTTTCGTTATAAAAATTGTTTGGCATTCCTTCGATGTAATGCTTCAGAATAATCAATGCAATTTTAATTTTTTATACACAGCCAGCTGTGGGTTGCACCAAAACTCAATGAGATGTCAATGCATTGCCCATTAGACTCTCCAAACTTTGGTGCAACCTACAATATTTAAATTTTAAGTTAAACAGGAAAAATACAATAACAAACTTGGCTCAAACTACATCCATTTGACCCATCAGACTCGTCGCCAAATGTAACTTGCACTTAGCAGCCCTAAAGGAATTGTATAAAAAGACCAGCTCTAAATTATAGCGATATCAACAAATGAATGATATGGAGATACAGCCATCCATTCCATCCTTATATTTGCACTGTATACGGCGCCTACAATTATTTCGCAAGAACTTGATATCGTAATAACCAATGTAAAACCATCTTCCGAATGTCCTTTTTAGCAAACAGCGCTGAATCCTCATCAAATAATTACTGGAATAATTCCTATTATTCTGTTATACTGATATTTCTAAAAATTTGCCCGCTACTTTCGTATTTACAATTATTTTTTTCTGTGTAATCTTCAGCTACATGATGAAATAATTTTACTAAGCTTTCAGTTGATTTTCCTACCGGTTTTGGAAGACAATACTTCCAGAGCATTTTTCTTGACTGCCAAAAGCATGTGTGCACACACTCATACGTACATACATTAGGCATACATATTGTTTGGTGTAAAATACTCCATTATTGGTTACAACATTTTGTGAAATGGTCAATACTCTTCCCAGATGTCAGAAAAATGTCCATCATTCAACAGACGAGACACTGATGAAGCGAGGTGCGAGCATATAGCATAGAAAGAAAAATGCATGACAGTGGCCCGATAATGGATCCCAGTATGCAACAGTACTAGTCAACGTTTCAACATTTCAAGTTCGGTCGACTTTTGAATATCAAATGTACAACAAAATTATCTTGAGAGTAGTGCAATCACTGACACATTTGTGAAAAATGTCGACATAATTCAGAAATGTTAGAAACTCTCGTATCTTATCCCAGCAATGATACAGTAAATTTCTTCGTTTAGCCACAGCAGCCCATTCCACTGTAATATTTCACGATTCCACCGATGGAGCAACCAGAAAATTTGTCCAAGAAATTTTTGGTGTCCAAAACCTGAGAAATCCCCGCACTTAGCCAATCAAAGCTATATTTCCAAGACACGAAATAATAAATAACTAGCTCTTATTTGAGCGAAAAAAGCTTGTCCACAGAAATATAGCAAAGGCAGGAAGCAATCAAGCAAGCCCTGGAAGGGTATTGACCATGTCAAAATATGCTGAAAACTAAATGATAAAAGTGCCTGACTGACATATGTTGAACACAGAGACAGTTAAGTTTAAATAGATAACACCACACGATTTTAAAAAGTGTAGCGCAATCCTATGCTGCCATGAAAAAGCCGCAAGGCCCTAAATTAAAAGGTCAAAAGGAAGCGAAATAAAATATCACCAAGTTTTAGCCACCCCCGACTAGGTTATTATCAGGATTCAAAACAACAAAAGGATTACGGTGAGAAACTCAATGGCACGCTCGGAGAATAAAACAAAATCTTTCGAAAAGATTAAGACGGCAGTTTAAGACAAGAAACCTGTCTGGAACATCTAAGGATCTAAAGCTCATATAAGTCTTAAGAATTAGGAGGAATTACGGTTTTAGGGAGCCATGGTGAACACCGTTAAGGACTCGGTACTATTTACCATAGCCTACTCCGACTGCATTTCACTCGTTAGCATCGCATCCAATTCCTCCGTCAAATTGGCTAACATGTTATCGATGTCGTTTAATACGTCTCCCGTTTCAGGTGCAATGAATGGTTTTCTAGAAGAACAAATCAAAAAACCGAAATTAAAAACCCACATCTTCAACTTTCGATTGGTTTCCATGCAAGCAATCGAGAACATGCTTCACCTGAGGTCATCATCCTGCATGTTGTCCACTTCCCTTATAGTGGACGTTGAGGAGTTAGGGTTTCCCTTTTCCGAACCTAAACTACTCCTCCGCTTAGGGGTAGCTGGCGCTGATCGAGAGGCTAAAATTAAAAATACAAAGAAAATTATTTCTAATTATTCTTATTATCTATGACGTATTTAAAGCGTTGAATGCAAAAGAGGCAAGGAAGTTAATGAAAATACTCGCATACATAAAACCAATTTTTGCTCCAAAAAGTTCCAAATATTAATTATTATTTGTACACCCATTATAATACAATAAATCTGATGTACGGCAATAAAAAGCAGGCAAGGAGAGATGCCAAGCCGCCCTCCTCTTATTCCTCAGAAAAAAAAAACCTTGTCACACAGCATGCATTATTCAAGTATACGAAAAGTATTCCCACACCCTTGCCGAATTGCCAAAAAATACACCCATTTTTAAAGGGGTGATTTTGTTTTAGGTTATACAGTCAACACACCCATAAAAGCCACCAAACAACACTGGGCATGACAAAAGACATAATACGCACAGAAGCATATCTATTGAATATGAATTCAATACAAAAGAAATAAAATATTAAATAGGAAAAAAATAAATGGGTGATAGTATTATCAAATAACAGACAGTGCAATTCCCCCGGAAATGACATTTTCAACTTCCCCGACTTCCAGTTTTTCAAACAAATATGCCTGACTATGATACTTGTCAAATTATCTCAAATATGACACAAAATCATTTTCCTAAGTCAAGATTCAGCCAGGTGTTCATCGTCTTACAACTTTCCCGACTTACCAACATATAACTTTGGAAAGCTTCACTGAAATCGAGTAATTAATGGTTCTCTGAGACTAAATTAATCACCGCTCCTGGCACGAGGTACTAAAATCCGAGCAAATCTGTTTGCCCAATCATAAAGCGATAATTGTCCCAAAATTTCACCGGGATATTAACGGTAACTCATTAGGCTGTCCTTTCTGATTAGGTTCATTTCAGCATTTTACGAGAAAGGAGTTGATTAGGTGTGGCTTTTTCTGAGCCACCCACGCTCACATGATGCCGGCTCAACCTCAATGGCTTATCTTGAGCAATTACTTACCAGCGAACATACATGTCCTATCTCCATCTGCACGTGCAATGAATGCATGTGCCCGTTTGGACGTTTTCCACACAGGACTGTTCTAGAAATTGTGCACTGTTACGTGACTCCGAACAACAGCGTACAACGGACATCAGGCATGTGGCCAGCTATGTCATATTTTGTCACATCCAAGAAATGGACATTTGTCACATTTCGTCACATGCAAATATCGCATTTGTCACATTTTGTCACATGCAAATATCGCATTTGTCCCATTTTGTCACATGCAAATATCGCATTTGTCCCATTTTGTCACAT
>JAQFYZ010002750.1:0-15715 GCA_034695085.1 Cylindroiulus punctatus | reverse complement strand
CAAGAGATGGCTACTATCAAGAGATGGCTACTATCAAGAGATGGCTACTATCAAGAGATGGCTACTATCAAGAGATGGCTACTATCAAGAGATGCACTATCAAGAGAAGGACGCTGTCAATACACTGTCAAGAGATGGGTACTGTGAACACAATGTCAATACACTGTCAGGCGACTGTCAGTGGATGATTACTATCAGGAGACGGCACTGTCTAGAGATGGACGCTGTCAAGAAAGTGACACTGAAATGCAAGGAGCATCTCAGATTCTCTCGATGGCTGCTTTATCGCTGTCAGCTCTCAAACTGATACCGACAACCACCGATAGGAAAATTATAATCCACCAGTTGCGTCATATGCGCATGCGCCAACCCTCGACCATCCAAACTGAAACTGTCAATGTCCAGTTCCAATTCCAGTTATTGAATTCTTCCCAATTCTGCTCCACGCATGCAGTGGACGCGATATATAGCGCCTGGTGAATTTTGATAAGCTGCTGTCATGAAAATGCTCATGGCGCCCATATTTGTTCCGAAATGCATGGGTTTAATAAGCTGGTTTAATATTTGCCTAATTACGTTTATTGGTCCCACTGTTTGCCGCCGCCGCGCCGGTTTTATGTCCGCCCCTGTTTACGCGTTCACCAACTCGGACCAAATTTAATTAAAACGCGTTTTGTCGAAAATATCTCCCTTTCCCAACATCGGGCATTTGGCGACCGGTTTAATTGCTAATTGAATCAGGTGTTGTTTGGACGCTTTGTCGCGTTTGGTCTCGTCGATGGCGACGAAAATGTGCACTTTGTGAATGTGCTTTGATGAAGATGTGCACTTGTCTCCCACTGAAAATCAAAAACTATCTTCCAGCTTGATGCATTTTTCCAATTTTTTTTGCATGTTTGAAATATGCATATTTGCAAACTTTAAAACCAGTACGATGTACTGGTCATCAGTGATTCCATGTGCTTTGAACTATGTTTTTGGGAATTAAGAACGTTTGCAAAGGGCATGCAACAGTATTCTCTTAGTGGTCCTCGCTGCATTATAAAGCAGTTTGCTTATTTCATAAAAAATAAGACGGAGGGAGGCCCAGAGCAATTTCCGTAATGCAAATTGCATGTTTTAGATCTGGGAATCCATTAGAAGAAACTTGGTTTTTCCGAATCGCTCCTAATGCGCCATCGCACTCGTGTTATGCATGGGATGGCTTTTTTGCGGAAATGTTCGAGAATGGAGAAATTTGCATTTTGCAAATTACCGCTGATGCTGATTAGCCAAAGAACCGAATCTGCTCCATGTGATTCACGAATACTGCAATACCAAGTTAGTGCTGTTTTCGAAACCGCACTGCGCGGGATGCTCGTGTATAACTTGAACACAAGTTGTTTGAACATTTGAAAACCTCGTAAATGTATAATTGCGGCGTTAACTAAACCTTAACGTGCATACAGGGTGAGGCAGAAAGAATGTGGCGATTTAAATTTGGCGCTGTATAAACTTTTTGCAGGGGTACCTAGGATTTACATGTAGTTCATGGTGTGGAAAAATGAATGCGAATTGAATTCAATTGAGGTGAAAATAAATTGGCAGTTCAACGTTCTGTAACGTGAAATTAAATTAAACACTAAATGGATATACATGTGCATGTATGCAATTTAAGAGAATACAGTAGCACGTCGATTATCCGGACCTCCATTATCCGGATGTGTCCTAAAAAAATTGCAACACAATTATTCATTGAGGTTGACATTGTTTGTCTTTTTTGTATGCGTGAAGGTACATACTACTGTGTTTTCACCTTTTCATTGACATTTACATAAATTCATCCAAAAATAACTGGTCTTTTAATGGATTACGATTATCCGGACCACCCCTGGTCCCGACTAGTCCGGATAATCGAAGCTCTACTGTAGTCCCTTGTCCAAATGTGCACAAAATCTTTATCTTTTTAGGTTTTTTTGCGTGTTTTTGTGCCGAACCTTAGTTAACATAAAGTAGGAAACATAAAATTCTAAAGTTCACTGGATCATCTGAAATCCATCCACGGCAACAGCCTTGATCTAAGCCGTCTTCAGTTAAGATGCATTCCTTGAAGGCCTCTTATAATAACAATGATTTTAAGACGCAAGTTTTAATGGACGAAGGCGAAATGGGCAGTTTATATGATGAATAAGAGCGAGTGCGCTTAGCTGGAGGATGAGATGATAAATTTTGGGGGAAATGAATGACTTTAATCGCCTGTCCTAATAAATTCCGATACATAAATTGCTGGGCCATTGAGGGGATACGATATGGCTCCTACTGCCAACATTGAATTTTATTATCATTATCTTTTCTCCTAGCAAATAAAAACGAGTTTTGTTTTACTTTATGGCTGGGCCCATCGGCGTCCTCTTCAACGAGGCCAGGTTTTTCTTCGCTTTATTATTGTTCTCCGCAATAAGTTTTATGTTTTATTCGCCTTGCGTGGGCTGTTTTAAGCAACTTTGGCTGGGAGTTAATTTGGGGATGCAAATTACGTTCCTACTCGTGTTACACGGGTGAGCAACTTGAGTGGTTTTTGGCAATGATGTAGTGATGAAACTACCAACGAAACATCACACACTATTTTCTTATTGCCATCTGAAAAAAATGTATTAAAATAGAATTTGACGTTTCAGAATTATGTCATCATCTTGGGGGTTGCGGGGGACATTTCTTCATCGCAGTTTGGGTATAAATTTTCCATTTTGCATCCAGTTCACTGTTTACAAGCTGTAACCAACCTTAATTGAAGCGTCCTTGCACCAAGCCACTTATGTGGGTTTACGTGACAAGTCTGCCACCTGGTGTTGGTATCTTGCAAACTCCTAGAATTGCATGCTACGTAAATAAGCAACACGGACCTTGGGGGTTCGATGTGCCTTGAATCAAACCACCCCATTCTGGTTCTCAAATCAAGTAAATGCGATTCAATCAAAGATAGGTCAGGTTTGAATTAAGGTACATCGTATATATAGCCTGCCTGTAAAACATCATGTGTGGGCGTCTCCTAACTGCTCATAGGCTGGAAGTGATTGCCTGCTTCTAAGGGGCAGTTGATTGTTAGGTTTGTTTACGTTATAGGCCAGGTTAGGTCAATCACAAAAATGACAAAATACTTGAACGTCAGTTACGTTACCCTAGCCTTCAGTACTAATAATTTTACAGTTCCAGAAAAGACTTGTTGATTTGACAATACATGTATGCAAATTTGGATTCTGTTAAGAAGCACACGAAAATGACATAATACTTGAACGTCCCCAATGGCGTCACCCTAGCCCTAGGTGAAGAACGAATAATTTCAGTTTCAGAAAAGACTTGTTGATTCGATAATATGCAAATTTGGATTCGGTTAAGAAACACAAATGGATGTCTCCAATGATGTCACCCTAGCTTTCAGAACGAATAATTTGACAGTTTCAGAAAAGGCTGGTGATTCAATAATATGCAAAAGTTGGATTTGGTTAAGAAGCACACGATAATGACATAATACTTGAACGTCCCCAATGGCGTCACCCTAGCCTTCAGAACAAATAATTTTACAGTTTCAGAAAAGGCTGGTGATTCGATAATGTGCGAATTTGGATTGGAGGCACAATTCCATCTTTATGAAAGTCGTAAGAAAACAAACAATTTCTAGAATAGAGGCATCTAAGTGCGGGGTCGCGACCCCCCCTTCTTCTTAATTGTATTTGGACGTCTTCAGGACTCGTTGTTATTCGGCTCTCCTTTATCATCTCGCTGGCCTTTCATTTCCAAATGTCCGGCGGAATCATTAAGGGCGACCATCCATCAAGTGGACCGCTCTAGTGTCCGTCCAAATATGTCGGCCTGAAGTGGACGGATGGACATTTCTCCCGTTAAATATGGACCCCAGCGACCACTGTCCGTCCAATGCTCACCGGAGCGTGCTTGAGCACCACCGTCCACTCCAGCCTTCGGAATGCCAATGAAAAGCCGCCTAATGGATGACCATTGGTCATCAGCTCCTTTTTCTTCGTCTTTCTTCGGCGCCCTCTTATTTATTAGTCCGTTTGATGGGGTGCATTATTGCCTCGTTTCTGCCCCTAAATGACCGCCTAATGAGGGGAAGGTACTTTAGGCAAAGCGACCACTGATGGCGCCGCCTTGACCAGCGAAGGCTATCGGCGCCACTTAACGAACTTCTAAGAATCACAGTTTTTAGCGTTTATCTTCGTAGTTGAGGAAGTGGGTTGTTTTTCGCCGCTAATGACTGGCTGCCCTAATGCCTGATTAAATTAATCGCTGATCAATGAGGTTGGTCAGTTAGTTTCTTAATTAGAAGGTTTTTCTCACTGAAGTTATGGAGTTCCTAACCATCCTACAGATTTAAACAATCCCTTGACAGCCAGGGAAGTTGTCTAAATATGTATATGACCCTTGATCCTCGATGGCGGGAATTCTCAAATTTCAACCTTGTAAGTGTTTTGGGAAAATTTTGGGATTGAGAAAAATGCGTTATCAAAATTGGAGCATAAATGATTTAGGTTTTTAGTTACAAAATAGCAGTTTTCAAGAGAAAAAGTCCAAATAATCGACGTTTTTGCAAAGTTGGATAACATTATGAATGTTTTACGAAGCAGGAGTGATGACATCAGCTGCTTATTCCTCTCCCTCCCCCAAGTTGACGTAATACATGAACGTCCCCTATGTGTTACCTGAACCACTATATCACACGAATGTTTGCTCATGAAGTCCTCCCATCATGACATACATGTAATTTTTTTTAGATAATTACATGTAGTTACACGAAAAGTTTAATTTTAGTTTAACTATCCTACATGAGATGGTTGCATAGTACAGGGTGATCAAGATGTCCTCCCTTCATGGCATAATTTTGTACACGAGATAACAAATTAGTTCACTTTAAATTTCCCAAAAACTTGGTGGTCATGCATTTTTGACATCAGGATTTGCAGCATGGATAGGACTTTGATCACCCTGAATTCATACACTAGCGCCAAATCCACGCTGCGGTCGTTTGCTTTGCAAATTTGCTATGATGGGGATGTTTGTGGCGTGAGAGTGCTTGTTAAGGGGTCCCCTTATTCTTACTTTAGTACGTCCATCACACTTCGGTGCTTCAACAAGTGCTACGGCTAAGTTCTCATATTTTTCTCTTCTTCTTTCCCATATGATATCTCCCTCCTTTGGGCAATATTTCTTCGGTCTTTTCCTCGATTTATGAAATTTTTCCTCGAGGGGCGGAAGACATATTTCACGGGCTGTCCGACCCCCTTAAGAAGGGGACCCTCGGAATACATGGAACTTGCATTATCATAATATTGTTAAACTCCATTATTATTTATTTTTTATTTGGTCTATCTGATGGAGACGCCATCCGAATTTTATGGCGGATGCTGAAGATGCTCCCCCTCCCCCTTACGAATTCCCCTCGTTTTCATCCTCCCCCAGGGGCGAAATATGGAGTGTTGATCGCGCCTCTTAGACGCTAAAATTTCCCTAAAACGACGATTTTAAGTCGTAAAAATGAGGGCTAAGGGAATGCGATGGCTGGGAATGGAGACGAGAAGACAATTGGCTGAAACAAACATTTTGACAATGCAATAGTCATCGTGTGCTGTCTTTATAATACACGTGCTCAAACTTCCCTTTAGAATGGTCTGTCTTACTACACATTGTATTTGGAACTGTTGGGAATGTTGATGCTCGAAATGAGTAACTCTTGAGAAAGTTTGTGATGCAATGAGTAATGAGCTGTAGCCCCCCTACCCCCCATATTTTTTACTCCAAATTTCCTTTTTTAATTCAAAATTTTTGCAAAAAAAATGGAAAAAAGAACCGGTTTTTGTACAATTTTTGCAAAAAAAATGCAAAAAAGAACCGGTTTTTGTACAATTTTTGCAAAAAAAATACCGGTTTTTGTAAAATGTTTGCAAAAAATCCAAAAAATATCCGTTTTTTTTAAATAGTTGCAAAAAAATGCAAAAAGGGAACCAGTTTTGCAAAACAATTAACCGGTTTTTGCAAAATTGTGCAAAAAATGCAAAAAAAATTAACCTGTTCTTGAAAACGAATTTGCAGAAAACTACAAAAGATGCGTTCCCCATGTTAGGTTTTACTGTTCGCATGTAGTTGTCCGACTGCCAAGAATGGACCATATAACGTTCTAAATGAGCAAGTTGCTCTTTGGAATGTTCGAGATGCAATACTTTTGTAAAAGATGGTTTTACTGTCAGGTTTTCCATGTTAGGTTTGCTGGCTGAAATGCTTTACAGTACACCTTAGAATGTCGGAAATCTGATGTTCACATAGTTGAAATACTTATTAGAATGTTGGAAATTAATGCTCATGTAATGTTCAAATCTAATTCTATTTAGCGTGGTGGAATGTACAATGTTCCAACCAGACTTTAAGACTTTAAACCTCTATGAAGAGTTTGAAGCCCTTATAATGTTACATACAATGAGCATTTCTGAAGCATTTCATACATTTATGTCCTTATTTTCATGCATGGCTTCAGCGGATTTTCTTCTCATTTTTTGTAATGTTCTAAATTCGCCTAGTTTCCTTTTTTGTCCCACCCGGCAAACTCGTTATGCATCCAATTGGAGAGCGAGCGCACCGGTCGTATATTATTCTTCAAAAGGAAATCTATAAAAATCATAAATTTTGAGTTGCTGCCATGCACTTCAAAAGCGCCATTGTTAGGATGATGGGTTTGTTTGTTTGGCAAAAGTTAGCTCGAGCTTGAACTTGGCACGTCGTTAGGGGCCGTCGTATATAAGTCACCGATTTTTAAAGATGATTTTTATGAATTCAATGCAATATGTCTCGATTTATGCCTAACTGAAGAGTATAAGAAGGATGCAGCTGAGAGCCACTTGAGCAGCGAGCGCCATCTAGTTTTCCCATAAAATTCACGTCAGAATAAACATGTTTATCTTTATCGCGAGCTTATGTGTTTAGAAAAAACATGTTGTAGGGAAAATAAAATTAACGCGAAAAAACAAAATTGACAAATGGGGCTTTTATGGATAGCCCTTGTCGTCAGCTCGCGATGCATTATGGGGCGCCAATGACGTAACTGGGTCATCTTAGTTATTTGTAAGAATTTTTTAGTTTTTTTTTCGTTGGGACAGCATGCCATGTTGTTGTTTTTTCGTGCCTTTAGTCGCTAGCTTCGAGCCATTAGTATTTCTTTTTCTTCTCGAATGTATACATTTTTCGTCCGTAATGTATACACGCGCTTGTATACTCGCGCATTTCTCCTGGTAGGCAACTTCTTTAATAAAGAGAAAGCTTTTCATGTTGAAAATGATGATGATAAACAGGACGCCTTCGCCTCGGCCATTAATCAAAGCGCCTCCACCGAAACGCTATCTAATATGATAAATAAACACGCGCCCAGCACCGTATATGATATACATTTTTGTATACATGTATATTCACTCGCCTTTCTTATCCGGTTTTATGAGACGCAATGAGGCGAGGGCGACTCCGTATCCGTATACCGAATAATTAACTTATTAAAACGATTGTGTAAGTTATAGCAATGACAACATGATTTGATGCATTTGGTTCTCAGCCAGGAGCTAGGCGGCGCTGTAGTCGCTAAAATAGAAAATAGGGTCTGCGAATGAAAACCTTCAAGATGGCCGCTGGTACCACGTGACCAAATCATCAAATTTTTGAAGAAGTACTGCTGCGAACAATTTTTGGACCCTGTTTCATAAAAGAATGTGGAGTGTGAGCAGTTGATGAATCTGAGGGTTAGCTGTGAGGTGTTGAGGTTTTCAACTTTCCTAACCAAGTAACATTCATGCATCATGGCACGAGAACCACGAATCAAGTATCATCCATGTCTCATGGCATGAAACGTCAAATCGACCCTTACAAAAATATTAGGTATCTTTTTAGTTGATTCATGGTGTCAAGAAGGTATCAAGGTATCATTAATATCCACATTTCACAACATTAAATGAATACCTTAGAAGGTATTCCTGATAGGTTGACTAGGTATTTTTGAGGTATCTCTTCAACAACCTTAGCAGGTGAATTTTAGGTAGTTCTCGGGTATCCAGAAGGTATATTTACTTCTGGATACCTCAGAGCTATCTTTTGCAACCAATCACACTTAAAATCTACATTCCAAATATTTCTATTTGCAACTAAATGGATACCTCAAAACACCTTACATATACCTCCAGATTTTTGTAAGGGCAGTACCATCAATGTCTCATGACATGTCAGCCTCAACTCCTCAAAGCTAACCCTCAGATTCATCATTTTATTAAATAGGACCCAGAAAACACATTGAGCTTTTGCCTGCACATACGCAATTTTGATGCAGGCTGCAGCGCCGCCTGCCGGCACATAAACCAATACATGTACAAGAAATGAAAAACTTGTGAAGTTTTTCTACTTTCTTGCAAAATTTGCTCCACGTAACTCTTAACGTTTTTCTAAAGAATTTTGTTTTTTTAATGAAGTTGTAACTGAATTTCTGCACGTAAAGAGCATAAATCTGAGTTGGCACTAAACGTCGATTGTGCTCTTTTCAAAAACCACATTTCCAACAAAGGCAACGATGTAATTAATTGTCAAAAATACACTAGTCCTCGATGGGTTGAGAAAACGTACGAATATCCTTCCGCCCCGAAGCACAAACGTGAAGATAACGCCCAAGAAATTCCCATTGCAACCGAATTGAATAAAATTAGAATTCCTGTCTAATTGAATATCTTGGCTTGGCAAACCGTAAGACACATCGCTGCTCGGTGAGACACAATGACTAATTATTTTTAAAAGGATTCATTTGTCAAGAAAACGCGGAAATTATAACCCAAGTGGAAACGAAGAAAGGGGGAATGGAGAAACGTGCAAAAATTCACAAAATATGTTACGTTTGCATTTTACAGGGTGCACGTTGAAAATAACAGAGCTAGCACTTTGATGCATTCGCCTACTTTAATGCTCTTAAATTTCTGTAAAAATTTCCTTCGCAGTGGAATATACCTCAAATTCCCATGGCGTGCATTATCAAAATGAAACTGTTGCGCTAAGTGTATTGCGATGCTCGCAATTTATCATCAACTAAAAAAGGGAACTCGCCAGAAAACAAATTGCGATGATTCAAGATGCGAATTTTGAGTCACGAAATGCGGTTCCATTTACAATTTGCAGTTTTCGTTATTTTAAACTGGTGAAAATTTTGACTGTATACATATTAGACCCTGATTATGAATACAAAAATTTACATTAGCTTAGGCTAATTTATACACAAAATGGAGTAATTCGGACAGCTAGGACAGGTGTCTTCTTGCACATTAGAAAAGTTGAGCTGGAAGAAATATTATGACGCATTTAAAGCTGTTTTCACAAGTTGGTCACAAGATAAATTTAATAAAAAATTAACTTGCATTTACATTTTCTTGTTAGAAGTTATGTTGCATTGATTTGCATGATTTGACAAATTTAAGGAGCATAGTTTCTCATAAACTTACTGCTTCTTTACACATTATACTCAGTAAATGTGTCAGTGATCATAGTGCCTCTGATGACTGTCAGTATTCACCAATAGTCCACACACAATCGATATTATTGTCGTTATTTTTTAAAACTAACAATATTATTATTGACAGTTAAAGATTATTCTTGATGACTTTTTCATCACCTATGTTGAAATTCTCCATTATCTTCATCATTCCTATGTTGGTCTGGTTTTAGTTTAAGAAAAAAACCGGTATACATGTAAAAACAGTTCAGCCAATGCGAAATTAATTCCCATCTCCAATATTTTTATGGACGCCATTATAATCCTCCGATTTATGAAACTTTTCACTCGAAACGCGTTTTAATTTAGTGCCGAAGTAATTTACGACGAATTGGGGCAACATTTAATACGCCATAAAAACCACGCAGGGCCATGTACTTGGGCATTTCTGCGTAAATTAAAAATATTAAGCAAATGCAATCGGCCAAGATGCTTTCACGAAGTTAAGACGCTCTTACGAGTTAAGGTTGCGATACTTAATCGGAACCAAATTGAATTTGAGACGGGAAATTAAGCGAAAATAAGGCCGTGCGGATGGATGCAAGGGGCGCGAATGCATAATTAATAGCCTTTGGAAAAAGGGGCATTTTTCAATTTCATCCTCGTTAATATTTCAACAAACGAAAAGGAATTCCTGAGCTAGAGCGCCCTTAAGTGCTTTTACCTCAAAGCCCAATTAAGTGGATCTTATTAGAATCACCCGACCCTAGACCTCAGCCCTTTCCTGTCGACTTGTACTATGCCCTATTGATGCATTGGTCTGTAAAGATAATGGTCCGTTAAGTCCGTTCTCTTGTTTTGCACAAGAGGTCGATGACCTCAAGGTTTCACCACCACACTACTTAATGAAGACAACTTAACAACATGAAATTTTGATTTATTTTATTTATTTGATTGAAATATAATGTTGAACACGCACGAAAGTCATGCTGAGTACACAACCTTGTTTTTGATGCATGTGCAATCAGAAATTAATGTCCAACCCTCGTTCCATAAGTTAATTGAAAAAACTGGAGTTACGAGAAACCCAATTTCGAAGATCTTTAATTAAATTTATTTTTACCTGTAGATCATTGTAATTCAATCACATCAGGGGCGTTCAGGTAGATTATTATTGTGTTTTTATTACATTAGATTATTTTATTTTACTTATCTATTTTGCATACTGAAATTTTCCAGCCCATTTCATTTTTCCTTACTTTTTGATGTTACATTTTTGTACTTGGGTAACTTAACCAACCAACCACTTGGCAACTCAGGTGCTGAATGTGGGTGTACTAAACTGAATTGAATTGAATTGAAGGATGTGGTGATCGTAGGAAGGTCGTCGGTTAATAATAATGACGTCGCCTGTATGGGAGATTTCAAGCTAATTACAAGTACAGGGTGACCATTAAGTGCTACCTCATTACAACAATTAATTAAAAAACTGTTATGAATTACAAGGACCAGTTATTTCGTGAATCATTTACCTTTTTCAAAAATTTGTCCTCGTAACTGGCAGCTACATGTATTTAAAATAAATTTGTGTAAGAAAGGCTGGACTTTATGATCGCCATGTACTTTTGGAATAAGCTCCGCATTCGCCTTCTGGGGATTGAAAAGCCAACCTTCCGACTTAGTGATCTCGCGAATGCCACGTTTTCGCATTTTGACCCGGGGGTTTGTTTTCCGTCTTTAAATGTTGATAGAATAAACGGGGTGTTGGGTCACTGGGGGGCGCTGGTGTCACGCGTGAACGGTCGCGTCACTCGTGATTAAAACGGCCTCGGGACAAATTCCAACGCTTGATTTGTCTTCCCCACTACGAGGAGGCTTGTTTTTCGCGTTTTTGCTAGGGGAAATGAAATTCGAGCAAAACTTAAGGTTTTTGCGCGTGTGACACTTTGGGCGTTTTGAGCTCCGAACCAACGCCGTATTTAGATTTCCAGATGGAAATGGGAAATGAAGCGTTGGACCGGAATTGTTTAAGTGGGCTCCCGCCCCCGAAGGATGATGCCAATTGGGGGGGCTTTTCCTCCCCCACCCCTTAACGCCCACTGAAATGCCCTCACAACCTGTGGGATTCACGACCACTGTAAGCGCCATCTGTTGGCTGCCCCTGAGGAGGGCAATCACCGCTAGCAGAAGTGCTTTGTGTGATTGCTCGCCTGCTGGTCTTTCATGAACATTTCACTTTTGTCGGTCAAGTTTCTGTCGAATGTCGGACTGAAGTTGGCCGTCATTCAACTTTGAAAATTTAAATTTGAAAATTCGAATCGCACGAGTCGTAGTGTTCCGAACACGCGCGGGGCAACATTCTAAAATCGCCATTTTTGCATTCATTCCAATGGTCGAATCTAAATGTATGTATATAAAAGGACAAGGTGACTGACTGACTGACAGACAATCAACGCCCATCCCAAACCGTAAGAGCTAGAACCTTGAAATTTTGCACGTACTTTCCTTGGGTGCCAAAACCACCATTTAAGAAAGAATTTTTTCGTAGTTCCCCTCTGAGGGGTTTTAAAAGTGGGGTAATTATCTCCTAAACCGTTAGAGCTACAACCATCATATTTTCCATGTGTGTTCCTTAGGTGCCAATAACCCTGCTAACAGAGCCTTTTTCGTATTACCCCCGCAAAAAGGTTAAACAGAAAGATGGGTAAATACAGTGTACATCTCCCAAACCATTAGGGCAACACCCTTGAAATTTCGCTTACATGTACCTTAGGTTCCAAGAACCTTGATAACAAAGTGTTTTTTCGTATTACCCCCGCTAAGGGGTTAAACAGAGGGGTGGGTAAATACATCTTCCAAACCGTTAGGGCTACACCCTTAAAATGTTGCTTACATATACCTTAGGTTGCAAGAACCTTGATAACAAAGTGATTTTTTTTTCGTATTACCCCATCTAAGGGGTTAAATAGAGGGGTGGGTAAATACATCTCCCAAACCGTTAGGGCTACACCCTTGAAATTTTGTTGGCATGAACCTTAGGTTCTAAGCACCTTGATAACAAAGTGTTTTTTCGTATTACCCCTGCTAAGGGGTTAAACAGAGGGGTTGGTAAATACATCTCCAAAACCGCATGCAAACGAAGTTGCACGGGTGCCTCTAGTCGGTTATACTTGAATGAAAGCAGCGGCTATGGAAAATAATAACTGTCCCGATTTTAATCGTACGCAGCAACGTTTTGAATATTCAGTGTTTTTTTCCGTTCGATTGCCAAACTGTAACAATGTTTTCGTGACTATTTACACGTTGCGTGCTTATCGTGGCTTTGAACGAGAGCGTGTTCAATGTTAAATCCGAGATGAAGAGGTCATTAAGCGTCCGTAATAATAGGCAAGGATTGCTGGTCAGGGGGCGGGGGGAGGACATCCATCAAAATTATGGGTCGCCAATCGAAATCAGCGCCCATTGCTCGTTTTTAAACCCAGAACATTTTGAAATAATAACAGCGTCGGTGCGGCATGGGCAGCTTTTATCGTGCAAATCGCAGGACTGGGAAGTGCATTTCGGTAGAGAAAAAACTGTTTTTTTGACAAAGATGGATAGGTACGCAAATTCCATCGCGTCCGTTAGCGGGTGCGCCGAGGTTGCGTGCGCGACATCACGCCAGGGGGCGTGGGTGGGGGCGCTACTTTTATCACCTGCGTTTACGGGTCAATCTGCTGGTCACAATTTTGATACGTGACCTTATCAGAATCCTGGTGTTGACACATTACAAAACCCCTTAAAATGGATGCAATTTAAGGCCCATTGAAAGTGCGTCGTGACTTTTGGGACACCCTGCATAAAATTACCAAATACAATTTCTCCTTTCCTGATCAACATATTAATAATTTTTTAGTTAAAATAAACAGGGACTTGCGTTTTTGGGATGTGCTCTTGACAACTTATGGAAATGTATATATTAATAAAAACGATAATTCTACGTTTGACCTCTTATTTTGCTTTATGGGCGATAGAGGGCAGCACCTGCCATCTGAATGGGGCTATCAGAGATGTACTGTCGTTGGCAAAATAAAGACTATCTGGAAAAATTCTAAAAACGAAATGTCTTATCATTTTCTATTCGGAGTGTGCGGCGAAAGGGTCGCCATCTAGTGGCAGTCAAGTAAACTCCCATGAAAGTAGGATACTTTCATCAAATAACATAGCGAAGTTCGATAAACTCAGGCTCGTGGCCCAAAAATAAACACGAAATGCTTTAAATACCAACAAAGTGTAGTATTGGGTACCACAGAGTTAGTCAAAAGCGTTAAAATAATAATTAGCCTGCATTTACGAGCTTATTTGGGGAAAATGAAAAACTTCCCATTGCATTTGAGGCTTTTATCCTACTCTTACGGCCATGACAGTGGCTGACTGCAGCGCCACCAGTGGCGTTGTACAATCCCAATAGCGCAGGAACTTGGTGTCAATATAAACTTTGAATTAAAACATTTAGTTTCATTTAAAATTATCATATCTGTCCAGTATTATCAAAACTGAATTGCAAAAAATCACTTTCAATGGGCCTTAAGGGGGATGCATAGTTACCATGTATAGCAGGCGACCTCTTCGCTCTGCAGACGAAAAAAGAGCAAATATTGCCTTCTGTTAATAGATGGCGCTGAATGTTGGTGCAAGTAGGCGGTGGCATAGCTAGTTCACCCAATTAGGAGGCAGTTGCATTGTGACAATGAGGCACACGTGAAACTCCTCAATGTGCGGGGTTTTATCCCTAGTAGGGAGGGTGCTGTGGTGCAGATGTGTGAAACTTATTTATAGCTCCGCATATTTTAAAGGAGGTATGGGCAAAATGGAAAAATCATCAGGGCACGTCATCTTGCCAACTCCAGGCTTGGGCAAGAAGATATTGGTTAAATTTGAGTAGCAAAAGCTGCCTTTTGCAAAATTTTTGCAAAAAATGAACATTTTTTTATACATGTATATTTAGGCCTCCATATACATACTGTACATGTGCTCACTGCAGACTTGAAAAGAGGTCATGTCATAAATTACCATTTCGATTATATAATGGTCGAATTTTGGTGACGGACCCAGTTTGAAAAAAAAGCTGGATCCGCCCCTGTAATATGGGAAGATCTGTCAGGGTTCATACGTACCTGGAAAGTCAGGAAAGAGCAAAATGGTCAAGGAGAGTCAGGGAAAACTACGTTGTTTGCTGTAAAATCAGGGAAAATAAGTTTTTTCAACAAAATAAAATTGAAAAATAAATTCCATCCCAAAAAAATACCCAAAAAATAATTTTTTATATGTTTATTAATTATTTTGACATTTCTGCTGACCATTTCCAAAAGTTGATATTAATAAACATTATATTTTTCTCAGGAGCAGGTTAAAAAAAATTTCTACACGATTTATAAGTCATGGAAATTTACTTGAGTTGTCAGGGAAAGTCAGGGAAATGATTTTGTAAATTTGAGTATGAACCCTGAATGTACATGGATATAGTACAAAGCACCACCTGGAAAACCTGGAAACCTGTGGTGTCAGCAATGTGGTGGGGCGGTAAATTTTATCAAGTACAAAAATGTTATAATCAAAAGGAAAATTGAAATGCAGCATGTAGAATGGCAGCAACAAAATAGATCAGTAAAATATACATGTAATAAAATCCATGAGAATGACATGCCCCTGAAGTACGAAAATGTTACAGAAACAAACAAGAAGGTGGGAAATCAAAACAAAATTAAGTACAGAAAGCGCGAGAAAATGCTAATAACCAAGCAAAAGACATCGAACATCATGTCATTTTTGAAAAAAATGGCCCGATTACCTACATTTAAATTACTTGACTTTAGTCTACACTCGACAGTAAATGTCATGTTGTATAGTGTGATTTTCGGTGTAGTTAAGATGATAAAGATGGATATCATCATCATTGCAAAATTGCATGTCAAGAAGCTTAATTAAGGATGTCTTTTGGAATCGCCTTGTTTTATTCAAGGCATCCCAAACCTAGCAAGGTAGTCGCTGCGAATAGCATGTGAATGTTTTCAACAGGTTTAACATGAGATGAGCACAAAGTCATCTAAATAAGAAACTGGGTTCGTCCAACTATAGAATATTGGCACGAACAACTGAAATAAAAGTAAAACGAAGATTTTTTGAAAAAGATGTTTTTTATTTTTCCCACAGCTTCGTTTACTTTCTAATAATGTTTTG
>JAQFYZ010002749.1:0-15718 GCA_034695085.1 Cylindroiulus punctatus | reverse complement strand
GGTTGGAACACGTGTTGCTGAATGTGTTCACTAAGGCGTTTTTGCACGTTTGTTGTGTTTGGTTAGCTGGAAATTAAATTTAATCGAAAAATTACTCCCAATGATGCTTCCTGTCCAGTGTAATTTTTTGGCTTAATTTTTTATCTTAAGTTTGCTTCACTAATTTTCCGACCCTACCCACATACCAATCTCTTAATTTTCTTAAGTATGATCAGTGCCACCAAGGAAAAAATGCCTGTTGGCAAAAGCGCCGACGGAAAATCCCCCGTAAATGCATGCAGTATCTGGCAACACTGGCTGTAGCTCCGCCCCAATTTTCTTAATGCTGCGATATGATTGCCCGTAATTTTTCATCTTAAGAGAAACTTAAGAAAATTAGACAAATTACAAGTGGCTGCAGGAAGCATGAGCCATCCATGATAACTTTCACTATTTATTTAAATCCAGCTTGAATTTTAATTACCTTTTGATGAAGCTCCCTTACACCAGGTCACTCATGGATTTCCATGATTTGCCTTGGTCTGCTTAAAAAAGGATACCTTTACTCGAGTGTAGCTGCCAGTAGCACATAAACAGATTAAACTGGCCTATCTAGTGACGAGCAGCAAACCACATAGCGAAGTTCGATAAATGCAAGCTTGTTTCGAAAAATTAAGAACTGAATCCATCACATACCTGTACGAAGTATTATTGGGTACCACAGGGTGAGTCACAACCATGAAACTAACAATAAAGCCTGCATTTATGAGTGTATTAGGAAAAAATTCAAAAACTTACCAATGCAAGTGAGTCATTCATCCTACTCAGGCTGACGTGTAAGTGGATGACTGCAGCGCCACCAGCGGCGTTACACACTCCCAATAGTTTGTTCAAGGAAAGAGTATACTGGGGAATTGAAATGGACCGATAGGATGGAAAACTCGGTTTTCATCTGTGGAATGGAACAAGGATTCAAAATTTAAAATATTGATTAAGGACATTTGGACATTTGTTCGGATGTACAACATGTTTACATACACGACTGAAGTTAAGGCCGCCGAAAGCTTGCATGTAAAAATAGTGAATGAGGCACTTGCTTCCACCATAACCGGATCCAGTGAACTCAGTACATGAGCATAAAATAGAAACAACTTTAGTTCTTGTGTAACACTTTTTCACAACTTGTTTTACACTTTTTTACAAGACTTTTTTTCTGAAATTTGTGGGGAATGACTCGTTCGCAAGTGTTTAACCCCTTCTCACGCATTTATAAATTAGTCCATTATTTATAAAATAAGTGGCTAATTCCATATTCCACAGCACCGAGATCGATGTACGGAGCCTGGCAGGGGCCGCGCCCCCCACCACCCCCAGTTATGACGGAGCTCCATGAAGCGTTTCGTTTCCATAAATAAGCCCCCCTGAAAACAAACAGAGCCGAGTAGTAAACTGGGTTTATTCTCATCGTCTCCCCCGATATTAAATGTCAATAAGAGTTTAATCAGAGTAGGAAGGAACGCGCAATTCCCCAGAGGGAAGCCCCCTCTGCTCGTCTTCACCCCCCAGTTGGCTACAAGATACGCCATCGTTCATTAATATTTAATTCCCAGTTTGTGAAATATAGATGAGGCCTGGCTTTAACGCTAATAAAGCGAGAAGGAGCCTTCGTCAACAGGTCCCATTTGCATAAATAATTAAACAGAATCTCTTCTGAAGCGGCGCTCATGTCGTCACGAGGATACGGCGCTATCAGCGCCATTTTATATTTATGAACCACTTACAGAGCTGTTAACGAAAATAACGCAAACCACAAGCCGAGAAGATGGCATAAGAAAAGGCCGTGTTGCCGGTGAGGTCTCGTTAGCATAATTGGCCGTGTGGTGGATGCATTAACACTGCAACCCTTTTGGAATGCACCATGGCGATGGAGAAATGGCAGTCAATGAACGCCATTTGATGGCTGACACCATCGGCTGCCATGGGCATCGAACGTTTTTGAAAATATTGAGATGTGCTCGAGTTATATTGCTGAGCGTCATGTAGGGGGTTCTGGAAAAACGAAGTGCAGATGCGCTGTGCAGTCGTTGTTGCGGATCTTGGGATGTTATCTGATGCTGCTAGTTGACGTCGTCATGGTGACGCTGAGATGAGATGTTTGTCGTTTATTTAATCACCAAGTTCTGGAATTCTTCAGATTTTTATCTTGGTGTAATGGTCACCGAGGCCACTGCCGCTTTGAGAAATTGACAATGTTTTGACTGTTGCTCAATTTTGCACATCTTGATAGTGATCTGATGATGGCAGGAATGTTCTGATGTCCTGGAGATCTTGGTAGTGATCTGATTGTAGTTAGATAATACAAGCAATGCGGGTTAACGCTGCAGGGAGACTATGGAACCGGTTAAATCCTTTTGGAATGCACCATAGCGATGGAGAAATGACAGTCAATGTACGCCATTTGATGGCTGGCACCATCGGCTGCCATGGGCATCGAACGTTTTTGAAAATATTAACATCTACTCGATCGGTTCTGGAAATCCGAAAAGCATATGCGCTGTGTAGACCGTTATTATGAATCTTGGGATGTGCTCTGATGCCTTTTGTTTATGTCGTCATGGAGAGGTTTAAATGAGCTATTTATCGTTTTTTGAACATAATAAGTTATGTAAATCTTCAGATTTAATCTAATGATGGCCACCTAGACCACTTATTAACAGAGTAGCTTTATAGAATGCAGTATGTCGTTGTTGGTCACATGGGTTAAAGCGCTGGAAGGGCTGTCTCCAACATCTTCACTGGTTAGCAAAATCCCCAGCAACTCGAGGATGGCCTTAATTGCACATACATGTAAGCTTAATATTGTCAAACATCAACTACTTAACGAACCTCGTTTATGCAAATCCCCTCAAACTGTGGTGATTAGCCTGAAGTGTGTTGAACGGTTTTTGAAATCTTTTGAAATCTTCTCTGTGAGGGTTGATCAGTCTATAGGAGCAATTCTGAAAGCATTGATATGATGTCATGCACCCTGGCTCTGGAAAACCTGATATTCTGTGTGTCCGATGAACACTGGTGTAATTTGATGAAGCTTGCCCAGGCCCCTGGAGGGATTTTGAAATGCTGGGATTCCGCCTGATAACGGTTTTGAAGTCAACAGGAAGGTTGCTGTGGTGCAGAGTTCTGGAACTCTTTGAGATTTGGTCTGATAATGTCACCGAAGTCATTGGGGAGTTTCGCATGGGAAACTAGACTCGGGCCTATCAATGGTGCAATGACGCCACTGGATAAAATGTGGACGAGGGTCACTCACAAATGACCAATGACAATTGGAATCTTGAAGCTGTTAACTTCTGATACAGTTTTCGATGCAAATATGCCGAAGCACATCCAGATAATTTTAATGAGGCAGATATCTTTGTGTGCAGGATTGGCAGCGTTTATTCAGCATTGTCAATAATGCCTCCTGTCCACTTGTAATTTTTTGGCTTAATTTTGGTGTTAAGTGAGTTTCCAATCTCTTAATTTTCTTGAGTATGATCAGCGCCTCCAAGGGAGAAGAAAGTGCAGGAAAAGATGTCCAGTGGCAAAAGCGCCGCCAGAAAATTCTCAGTAAATTCATGGGGATCTGGCAACACTGGCTGTAGCTCCGCCCTAATTTTTTTTAATGCTGCGATATGATTGGTCTAAAGTAGAGCAGAACTATACTGGTAATTTTCTTCAAATGTTCTATAATTTTTTGGCTAAGGAGAGAATTATAAGAAAAAATTACGCATGGACGAACCTATCGATAAGCGGAATCCCTCTGACTGGCTGTCAGAATTTTCTTTTTTTCGTTGGGGCGACAATAGGTCTTATTTTCGGGGTTATAATCGGGGTTCTTGTTAAGCTAGCTTTCGTAATTTTCCGACCCTACCCGCATGCCAATCTCTTAATTTTCTTCAGTATGACCAGCGCCTCCGAGGGGGAAGAAAGTGCAGGAAAAGATGTCTGCTGGCAAAAGCGCCGCCAGAAAATTCTCTGTAAATTCATGCGGTATCTGGCAACACTGGCTGTAGCTCCGCCCTAATTTTCTTCATTTTTTATAATGCTGCGATATGATTGGTCTAAAGTAGGGCAGAACTCTACTCGCAATTTTCTTCTAATATTCTATAATTTGTTGGCTAAAGAGAAAATTATAAGAAAAAAACACACATGAACGACCCTGGACGAACCTATCGATAAGCGGAATCCCTCTGACTGGCTGTCAGAATTTTCTTGTTTTCGTTGGGGCGACTATAGATCTTATGTTCGGGGTAGGTCTTATATTAGGATCGTTTTGAAAAATCATGCTAGGTCTTACTTTCGGGGTAGGTCTCATATTAGGATCTTTTTGAAAAATCATGCTAGGTCTTATTTTCGGGGTAGGTCTTATATTAGGATATTTTTGAAAAATCATGCTAGGTCTTATTTTCGGGGTAGGTCTTGTATTAGGATCTTTTTGAAAAAAAATCATGCTAGGTCTTATTTTCGGGGTAAATCTTATATTAGGATCGTTTTGAAAAATCATGCTAGGTCTTATTTTCGGGGTAGGTCTTATATTAGGATCTTTTTTAAAAATCGTGCTAGTTCTTATTTTTGGGGTAGGTCTTATATTAGGATCTTTTTGAAAAATCATGCTAGGTCTTATTTTCGGAGTAGGTCTTATATTAGGATCTTTTTGAAAAATCATGCTAGGTCTTATATTAGGATCTGTTTTGAAAAATCATGCTAGGTCTTATTTTCGGGGTAGGTCTTATATTAGGATAATTTTGAAAAATCATGCTAGGTCTTATTTTCGGGGTAGGTCTTATATTAGGATAATTTTGAAAAATCATGCTAGGTCTTATTTTCGGGGAAGTAGCTCGGTGCCATATGACATTTCCACAGTCTGTCGTGGGATCCGAAGGAGATGAGATTTACCTGATTGCTCCAAATGCTTAGATTTGTTTCGAAGATGTGAGAACGCCTAGGGTTCGCCGTGTTTGCTCCATTTCCCAAACGTTATTGCAACAGCTAGACACTACTCTGGAGCATTGATTTGCGAATTCCATTGTCTGTGGGACGCCTTTGTTGAGGAGCATTCGAGTTTCTCAGCGTGGAAAACTCGCGAGGAAATTGGATTTGCAGCTTTGACGAAATCGAGCTGAGGGGGCGCTGATGAGGGCGATTGTCGTGGGGAAATCAGATGCGGAACCGAAGGGTTAAACGCCACCCTCTTGAGCTGACCGGGACGATGGAAGCTCCGATAAGCACTTGTTTGGAAACGTCTTAAGATGCAGTGGAAAGAGATCAGTTCGGCAGCGGTAATGACACAACAATTGTTGCTATGCAGCGAAACCTGTGTTAACGACCACCACATGTCAAGGGTGGTCGTTAACACAGGTTTCACTGCAGAGCAACCGGAGTTGTCCTTACTGCTCATCTCTTTCAATTACATCTTAAGACGTTTGACCACACTAGCTGACAAACAGAGATTCAGGCAAATGTCAGGTAATCAGAATCTATTAGCAAAATCAGGTAATTTGAAATAAATTGGTAACTTTAAAGGCATTTTAAAAGGGTGGTTGAGCCTTTCTACAGCAGAATGACGGTTGAAAAGAGGATGAAATTTGCTACATTTGAATGATCTGGAGGCTAATAAAGTGAAATTGTTAAGAGCATGGACTGGAAAAGGATGGGATTCGAAAAGAAATTATTTTTTCTAAGAAACGTCTGGGTTGAATGACAATGGCATCCAAATGGCAATGTTCTCCATGCAAATTAAAAAAGTACTTTAAGTGCATCTCATTGACAGTTAACAATGAATTTTTTGAACCGTTTATTGGATCTACTCGAGAATGACGATTTTTTAACCAGGCAAATGTACGACTGCAGCAAACATGAGACTAGTGTATGGCTTTAAGCTAAATTTGGTTACAAGGACCGAATTTTGGAAAAAGATAACTCGTAGTTTTTAAATGATGTATTTGGTCGCTATGGCACTCACTGTCAACCAATCACGTGAAATAAAAAATAAAAAAAAGATCTCCAAACTTTTACCAAAATTTATTCCTTATAGCTGTTGATGTACCAACAGTTTTTACAGAGGTTTGCACCAAATCCAGTTCGTACCAAAAGGCCGCAATCATGGCGTACTCGGGTGTAAACATGTTTGCTGCCATACAGGGGACTGCACGTTATACAATGTAAATACGTAGATGCACCATTCCCTACCTATCTCGACGACGATGATTGCACACTAGTATAAACAGGGTTCCCCCAGACCTGGAAAACCTGGAAAAGTCAGTGAAGTTGGAAAGGCCTGGGAAGAGTCAGGGAAGATTGATTTATTTAAAAAAAAGTCTGGATGTCACCAAGTCCTAGTGGCTTCATTCAGGGAATTTCCCATTTTCACTGTTGACATAACCTGTCAAACAACAGGTAGATCTGACAAAAATTTGAAAACCTTTGCTTTTTTCTGCTGATTGTCAGAAGACTAACCTGACAAAAAAAATTAGATGATTTTTATGTCTCTGGTAATTTTTTTTATTTCCATTATCTCAAGCTATTAAACGAAGTGAGCAATTCTGTGAAAGCGATCAATAATGACACTGTACATTTGAAAAAAAATAATCTAAATTTGAAGTTTTTTTTATTAAAATGTGTGCTCTATTGCTGGTTCCTTATTAAATTTTTCGTTCATGTTTATGGTGAACAATAAATATGGCATTTATAATTTTCAGGGAAATTTTTTTTGAAACCTGGAAAAGTCAAGAAAGTTGAAAATTGATTTTCTGGGGAAACCCTGTAGAAACTATTGATTTTACAAACTGAAGTAGTGTTGATTGGCTGATAGTGAACCCTTAGAGGGCGTGCACTTTGGACAATGTTATTATATTTGACTAGCTATGTATATATCTTTCAATCCGCAAACATTATAGGTTTGTATTCAATTTGTGTTTTAGAGGAAGGCGAGATTAGTTTACATGCAAATACGGTTTATTTGGCCTTAGAAAACGTTTCTGTGACGCAACTGTGCAGTAGACCATCGATGAAATTGAAAACATGGATATACATGTACAAAGTACGAGTGCGCTATGTTTAACCCACTTTGACACCAATGTCACGTTGACGTCCGAGTGGTCAAGCCTTTGAGCTCTAGAAAAAAAAACGTGCTTTTAATGTTTTTTTGCTGGATTTCGTCTGAAATCTGGCCGGAATGTCAGCCGCACTCGACATTTACCAGCGCATCGATAATGCATTAAATGTTTAGGAAATCGATATTTAATATTAAAGGTAGGAATTTGGATCAACTGTCTGCGGCTGAGACTGGGGCCGATGTTGCACGGTTATATCGTTTCATCGTTTAAAATTCCACTCCTGCTCGGGAATATGCTGCGAATTTTAATTAGTGGCAATTTTAATAACAGTTAATTAAGCGCACATGACAGGTTTGATTTTTTAAAATAAACTGCAACGAGTAATTAATGGCAGCCCTTCACGTCTAATGAATTTTAACCCTTAAAAATGTGACATTTCCCTACCAAGAGTATGTCAACATGAAATGGATGGTGCACTACGGTATATGCCCTGCTGCAAATGTGCACATCTTGTCGTTTATCTCAGTCGTGCTATACATGCATGTCGATTTTACAGGTTTTTCATTTTGTGCACATTTTGCATAGGAAGTATAGCAAAGTGGGCTTCGCCTAATGACTCGTACACTCTACGGAAAAAGTACAAATGTTGAATATTAATTTTACTGTGAATATAGGGCATGAAAACGTTCGTTGATGCAAAAAAAATTTACACACATGTAAGCACCAAACATCATTTTAAAGCCCATTGAAAGTGATTTTTTGCAATTGAATTTAGATAATTTTGGACAGGTATGATAATTTCAAATAATACTAAATGTTCTAATTCAAAGTTTATGTTAATAGTAAGTTCCTGCGCTATATAAAATGAAAAGACATTTCGTTTTTTAGAATTTTTCCAGATATTCTTTATTTTGCCGACGACAGTAAATCTCTTCATTCCCATTCCGACGGCAGGTGCTGCCCTCTATCGCCCATAAAGCAAAATAAGAGGTCAAAGGTAGAATTATCGTTTTTATTAATATCATATGCATTTCCATAAGTTGTCAAGAGCAAATCCCAAAAAACGCGAGTCCCTATTAATGTTTACAAAAAAATTATTTTAATATGCTGATCAGGAATGGAGAAATTGTATTTGGTAATTTTGTGCAGGGTGTCCCCAAAGTCACAACGCACTTTCAATGGGCCTTAAATTGAATTGAATTTTCTCGATGTACCCCTGAAGGCTGCTTCATCCCAACAGCTCGCACGCTAGCAGTGATTGCCCTGCTCAGGGGGCTAATCATCGTCTTTCACATCGGTTGTGATTTCCGATTGGCTGGTAAAATGTAGCCACGCCCGTTCGACAAATCGGCGTCCAATCCGCTCTTTCGCTCCGCCCACAATATCCACCGAAGCGTGGCACGCGCCGCCTGCCCACCAGGGGCGCTCGCATCGCTAATGGCACTACTTGTCGAAAGTGCTTTCGGTGCTGGCCCAAAGTGGGGTCAGGTAAACCCGCGTCGAACAGCGTTAACAGTTAAAAATTCAACGCTTATTCCCGGTGGGGGTTCGGTCTGAAGTGCGGCGAATTATGCACGGGGATGACAAGGGAAAAAAAAACCGATACCC
This sequence comes from Cylindroiulus punctatus, assembly GCA_034695085.1. Taxonomy (NCBI): domain Eukaryota; kingdom Metazoa; phylum Arthropoda; class Diplopoda; order Julida; family Julidae; genus Cylindroiulus; species Cylindroiulus punctatus. The sequence goes on along the minus strand of JAQFYZ010002749.1, from coordinate 7,034 downwards.
GAATTGAAACGCGCACTAATTGTAGATGAAACGAGCGGCACTCGCACGAAAATGGAGCACCTGAAAGCTTTTTTCCATCCCTTATTTAGTTAAATTTGCATATGCTAAGGTCGTTAGTATCGGCTGCGACCGTGATTATGTCATCCTCTTAAGGCCCATCGCAAGTGCGTCGTGACTTTGGGGACACACTGCATAAAATTACCAAATACAATTTCTCCTCTTCTGATCAACATATTAAAATAATTTTCTTTGTAAACATTAACAGGGACTCGCGTTTTTTGGGATGTGCTCTTGACAACTTAAGGAAATGTATATGATATTAATAAAAACGATAATTCTTCGCTTGACCTCTTATTTCGCTGTATGGGCGATAGAGGGCAGCACCTGCCGTCTGAATGGGAATAGAAGAGATTTACTGTCGTTGGCAAAATAAAGAATATCTGGAAAAATTCTAAAAACGAAATGTCTTTGCATTTTATATAACGCGGGAAATTACTATCGATATAAACTTTGAATTAAAACATTTAGTTTCATTTGAAATTATCACATCTGTCCAAAAATTATCAAAATTCAATTGCAAAAAATCACTTTCAATGGGCCTTAAGTCATTATTTCTGATTTAATTTTTTCCACATTTCCCCCCCTCAATGCAAATTTTTGGTCGATAACTACATGTAGGTCATCATCGGGGGTTGTGTTTGCATTGCATTCTGCCAGTTGAATCTTCAAATAAACTGTTATTCCAACTGAACATCCAAGCACTAATGCCCACGTCCGACTTGATAGAGCAACTAAACTTTTTTTGTTCTGGCAGTGGAACACATTCAAATTCAAATTTGTTTAGAACATTCGAGCATGCGTTCCAAGCACGTGCGAGCTAATTTAGAAAATCGAAGCATGAGATTATGCACATCCGAAGTTATTTAGAATATTGACGCGTGCAGCTCAAGCACGTGCAGTCATCAGATGGCTGCTGCCCCTGAAAGCTAGCAAACAGGCTCAGCGTCGGTGCTATGCGGGCAGGTAACCATTAGGGGCCGTGCACAAATCGATGGCCAGCAGCACGGATATTGTATGTCCGCACTTTCAAATGGTTCATCATTTCTAATGTGCTTTTTTCAAATTTCAGCTGCCGGATGTCTGTGCCAGTTCTGGACGGAGAGTCGTCCGCGTTGCCGCGACCGAGCCCCGAAAATCGGCGACATACCAAAGTAGGTCAAAGTGCAAGTGTTTCTGTTAAGTTTTCTGCAACTTTCGTTTGGTGTTGCAACATGACTGTCAATGCAAACATAGTCGCGATGCCAATGTGGCGCCCTTTTAAATGCAAATAGGGCCCCCGGCGGAAGCGGAAGGGAGGGGGAGCATCAACATTGAGATGGTGATGTCAAACGATTCCCAGAAATTCCCTCCTGACTACGAAACGAGCGATAAGTACTCCATGCATGACCGTGAATGCATCAAAATTCGTCGAATTCGTTGATTTCAGCTCAATTTCAATTTTTCCCCTCCTTTTTTCATCTTACGTTCATTTCCGCTCCGTGTTGCCACAACCGCTGACTAGAGAAACGACTTCGACAGCAACTACACTGTGCTTTTTTACTCCTTAAAGATGACAAAGCACTAGTCGGGTAAAAACACGTAAAAAACATGACGGAAAACTGAACAGGAATTTTTGTAATGACACAAGTAGAGCTAAGTGACGTTTCAAATACATGTACGTATTCACTACTACTGTTTAAAATGCAAAATATTAGCAAAAATGATGAGGTTTTTTTGCATTCTGAACTCATATTAGGGTGTAGTGTCACGTCCACCCCAAAGAAGAAACGAAAACGAAGTTATAGGGTGAAAAACTCACCCTGAATTGAAAACTTATATACCATAGACATTGCATGGGATCGTTTTTTTTTTGGCTTTAAAACGCGAAATAGTATCTAAAATGATAAGGTTTTTTTTGCATTCTGAACTCGTATTTGGGTGTAGAGCCATGCCCACCCCAAAGAAGAAACGAAAACAAAGTTAATTATAGGATGAAAAACTCACCCTGAATTTAAAACCCAAATGCCATAGACATTGCATGGGATAGTTTCTTTCGCTCTAAAACGCGAAATATTAGCTAAAATGATCGGGGTTTTGGCTTGATGTACTGGTATTTGGGTGTAGAGCCATGCCCACCCCGAAATAGAAACGAAAACGAAGCGATAGGGTGAAAAACTCACCCTGAATTTAAAACCCCAAATCCCATAGAGATTGCATGGGATCGTTTTTTCGTTTTAAAACGCGAAATATTAGCAAAAATGATCATGTTTTTACCATTCTGAACTCGTATTTAGGTGTAGTGTCACGTCTACCCCCCTTCAAAAAAAAAGAAAAGAAACGAAAACGAAATTATAGGGTGAAAAACTCGCCCTGAATATAAAACCCAAATGCCATCGACATTGCATGGGATAGTTTTTTAATTCACTCTAAAACGTTAAATATTAGCTAAAATAATCGGGTTTTCGGCTAGACTACCATGCAACTATACCCGATAAAAACACTGACTAATATTTCAGCTTTCGGTTACACTGCAACTTTTCCCCCTGAGGGGTCGCCTTAATGCACGACCCCTGTCATTCCACAGGTGCTGCTCCCATGCAACCCATCCAACACGAGGTAATGCATCTGTCAACAAGCAGACGCATTAACTGCCTACTAAAAGTATAAATATTTAAAATCGCTATCCTCGTTAAAACCTTTCAGCTCTTTCACCCTCCCCTTCCCAAATTTCGTGTTTATAGAGCTCGCATTCATCGAAGGAGACATTCAGCTCCAAAGCGCAAACAAACCCATTGGAAATGAAATGCATTTGCCATTTGGAACATAATTCGATGACCTTTGACCCAGCCCCACCCCGTGGTCAAGTGCAGGTCGATCGTCCAAAAACGTGATATAGAAGGTCGTGGAGGTCGCTGGTGGCACACAGAGGACTACCTTTAGGGCCCATTGAAAGTGATTTTTTGCAATTGAATTTTGTTAATTTTGGACAAATATGATAATTTCAAATAAAACTAAATGTTTTAATTCAAAGTTTATAGCGGTTCCTGCGCTATATAAAATGAAAAGACAATTCGTTTTTAGAATTTTTCCAGATATTCTTTACTTTGCCAACGACAGTAAATCTCTTCTATTCCCATTCAGACGGCAGGTGCTGCCCTCTATCGCTCGTAAAGCAAAATGAGAGGTCAAACGTAGAATTATTGTTTTTATTAATATCATATACATTTCCATAAGTTTTCAAGAGTCCCTGTTCATGTTTACAAAAAAATTATTTTAATATGTTGATCAGGAAAGCAGAAATTGTATTTCGTAATTTTATGCAGGATGTCCCCAAAGTCAGGACGCACTTTCAATGGGCCTTATTCCTTCTCAGTGACCTGATCACACTCAAGATCATTGCCCTAAACAATCCTTAGGCAATAAAAACGGCACCTTTTCAAAACTTGCTTTCAATTCGTGACAACTTTCAAAACCATGGATCCCGAGTACAAACCGAGTTGACCTTTGACCCTCGCAACTCGCGCCCCCGTGGGAGGGCAATCACGCACAGCACCCCTTAATCGATAATTCTGAGATCCGGCCGTTAATTAACCGTGCAACAGGGTTAACGATCAATAAGCGCCCCCTGGTGGCGCCTCATTTCCAAAACATATATTCACAAATATTTACCGGTAATTCCCAGAAAACCTTCCGTGTTTTTCTCCGAACAGGACGACGCATAAATCGATAACCAGACGTCCCAGACAGGGAGACACGGTGGCGCCCCCTGCGTTTCATTTTTTGCCGCCAGGGGGCGCCACGTGCACCGGTCAGCCTGGGTGGCCAACGTTCACCTGCCCCCCAGTTGATCGTTTCTCGGGGGAGGAGGAGGAGTGTCCCCGGCGGCAGGTGGCGCTGCTGGCACTGAGTCGCTCTCCGGGGGCCAAGCTGGACACTGGTCAGGACGGCTCGTGGCGTCGCGAGGCAGAAAATGCGCTCAAAAAGATTTTCACAATCTCGAGGTGATTATTTCACGTCAATTTCACTCGTTTTTACTAAACACGCACCTATTTTCGCCACCTGACCCCTGGTCACTTCACGCAACTTGAAAGCATCACGTCCATCACATAGGCCCCGTCTCCCCGAAAATAAGACCGGGTCTTATATTGATTTTTGCTCCGAAATGAGCACTAGGTCTTATTGTCGGGGTGATGTCTCATTTTTCCTCGCAGTAGGCACAAAAAGTATGGAAGATGTCTGTTGGCAGAAGCGCCGCCGGATAATCCCCAGTAATCATGCAGCATCTGGCAACACTGGCTGTAGCTGCGCTCTAATTTTTTTTTAAATATTTGCAATGCTGTTCTTAACTTCTGTAATTGCCCCGAAGTGAGAGCTCATCGGAAAATATCTTATAATTTACTCAAATGCTTTGCCCTAGAGAAAATTAGGAAAGAAAATGTATGCTGGCTTTCCACTTTTAATTTTTGCCCACGTACAGAGGTAATTTCTTCTTCATATGGAGATTTTTGCCCAAGTGTGCCCAAGGTTAACCTATATAAAAAGATAAAAATTACCTCCGTACGTGGGCAAAAATTTAAAGTCGAGATAACTCCAAAATTGGACAAAAATGAACTCCAAAAATTCAATACTTAATGGGCAATCATATCGCAGCAATCAGTAATCATGTAATCAGTAATCATGCAGCATCTGGCAACACTGGCTGTAGCTGCACTCTAATTTTTTTTAATGTTTGTAACGCTGCGATATATATGATTGCCCAAAAAGTATGGAATTTTGGGAGTTCATTTTTGTCCAATTTTGGAGTTCTCTTCACTTTTAATTTTTGCCCACGTACGGAGGTAATTTTTATTTTTTCATATAGGTTAACCTTGGGCACACTTGGGCAAAAATCTCCATAAGAAGAAAAAATTACCTCTGTACGTGGGCAAAAATTAAAAGTGGAAAGCCAGCATAAATTTTTTTCCTAATTTTCTCTAGGGGGATTACAGAAAATTAGAAGAAAATGACCAGTGAGCTCTGACATTAGGGCAATATCACAGCATCACAACAATTAAGAAAATTAGGGCGCAGCTACAGCCAGTGTTGCCAGATGCTGCGTGGCTACTGGGGATTATCCGGCGGCGCCTCCGCCCATAGACATCTTTCCCCGCACTTGCTTTCCCCTTGGTGGCGCTGATCATACTTAAGAAAATTATACTTAAGAAAATCATACTTAAGAAAAATCATACTTAAGACAATTAAGAAATTGGCGAGTGGGTAGGGTCGGAAAATTAGAAACGCCAACTTGAGACCGAAACGAATTACAAGTGGAGAGGAAGCATAAGAGAAAATGTAGAAAAATTAACTCCAAAATTAGACAAAAATTACAGGTGGACAGTTAGCATAAGAGAAAAGGTAGAAAAATGAACTCCAAAATTAGACGAAAATTACGAGTGGACAGTTAGCTTAAGAGAAAACGTATAAAAAATTAACTCCAAAATATGACGAAAATACAAATGGACAGTTACCATAAGAGAAAATGCAGAAAAAATTAACTCCAAAATTAGACTCAAATTACAAATGGACAGTTTGCATGAGTATTCGATGCATTTGACTGCATTATTGGCTTTAACAAGTAATTGTCATTCGTCGGCGACCTCGCCCCCCTGACCCCGTGACCCCGTCCGCCTTCCATCAACTCCATCATCCCAAAGTTTCAGTAGCGGATTTGGCGTTTGTAGGCCACGTGTTTTTTTGCGTTCCTCTGACGTCACTGGGCGAGGCGGGCGCATAACAATAGGCGGATTGGGGGAAATGGGTTAAGAGGAGGAAGGGATTTTTCAATGAAATAACTGTCTCCAATTGGGTCGAAATGGGATTAAAAGGGTTGAGCCTCAGTGAATTGGGGAAAAGAGGCAACAATGGCAGCAACTGTTGTGGCGTTTGTTCCTGGAAGGATGAAACGAATCGCCCAGATTACACCCTTCTGCACTTAAGCAACATTTCTGCCAGATAATGCCGTATTATTTTATCTGTTTTTCCTCGTTTTTTCACCGATTTTCTATGCTGATGCTGCGAAAACATTTTAGTTTCGTAAGAGATTTATCTCCTTCCTGAAACAACTCCCCGGGGCCAGCACGGGAGTAAAAGCGTCAAAGGTGGTTGACGAATTGCCACTTCATTTGGCTTCACCTTTGACCTTTGCTGTCTAACACGTGCACGTGACAGTGCTAGTCCTCGTTTTGCGAATAAACCGTTCTTGTATTACGTCAACAAAATGGACCAAAATGGGAACCACACAAAAATCATACCTTATTGAGGAATGTTAGGGAATCGCCTTACCTGAACCAATAAGATGTCCATCAAAGCCAATCACAAATTTGCAGACGTATATTTTCCGGGTATGCAGTCGAATTTGGATAAGTGGGAAACCTCCATAACGGGGATAATTCGTTCCTCGCTTCCACCTCTATAAATGAGAATGATGAAATAAGTTAATATGTTCATCGTTTATTAACACGAGTTGAACGCAAATTGCAATAAGGAACCAGCAATAGAGCGCACATTTCAATAAAAAAAATCAAATTTAGTTTTTCTAAATTTACAATCTCATTAGTGATCTCTTCAACGAAATTGCTCACTTCAATTGTAAGTTTCCTGACTTCTGTATCAAAAGATTTGTAAAATTTCCCTGACTTTTCTAAAATAAAGCAAACTTCTCTGACTTTTAAAGGCCTTTCCAACTTCCCTGACTTTTCATAAATAGAGCAAATTTCCCTAACTTTTCCAGGTCTTTTCAATTTCCCTGATTTTTCTAAAATAAAGCAAACTTCTGACTTTTCCAACTTTTCTGACTTTTCTAAAATAAAACTTCTCTAAATAATAAATCTTCTTTGACTATTCCAGGCCTTTCCAACTTCCCTGACTTTTCTAAAATAGAGCAATCTTCTCTGACTTGTCCAGATTTTTCCAACCTCCCTGACTTTTTTAAAATAAAGCAAACATCTCTGACTTTT
>JAQFYZ010002748.1:0-15718 GCA_034695085.1 Cylindroiulus punctatus | reverse complement strand
CAGCGACGACCACCTCAACTGGATAATCTTTGATGAAAGATAACGGCAACACTTATTTCTCATTTTTAATGCGCAGCATGAAAGTGTTAGGATTGAGTCGACATCACTCAGTCGATTGTGATTTTACTTTGAGTTGCAGTTGTGCTGAAATGACACTCATCCTCATTTAGAATCTTATTGGTACTGCAGGACCAGGCTTTTTTAGCAATGGCTGTTTACCCCTTTTGCCAAATTTTAATCTTCTTGTGATTGTCCCATTTATATATATATATATATTGCATTTGTGGTAATTAGACATTGCTTCTGATTAATTCAATCCACTCATATGCATAGACTTTACGTGTTTTTTTAACATTGTTTAGGACTATGTACTTCAGCGTGAAATACTTAACTTGGCATCTACTTTGCATTCTCACTTACTTGGCAAATGCAGTGAAATCTTAAAACATTTTTCTGCTTGTCATTATCTTGGAATCGGGCAATAGCACTAGGTGGAACTTTCAAAAAGTAACTATTAGCAGCTTGACCACAACTTTTTATATACCGGTAGATATGAGATTGACTTTTGGTTTAGCGACGCATCTGGCCTTTATACATTCTTTACAAGCTCTCTGCCTTAAAAGCCAAGCTGATATGCATGAGGTGAATGTTCACATTTGACGTAGGGAATGCGCCGGTTTCAGGGTTTTTTATATTCGTATTCCATATCCCAACCTAGCTGTTTTAGCGTTTCTTTTAAGTGATGAATTCATGTATCGATACATTAAATTGTAGTCGCCCTATTCTTACAATTCGGCGTTTATGTGATGTGAACCCAGTACTATATAACCAATATGTTCTTGTGAGTCGTTGGTAGCTAGACTGCAGATAATTCTTTTCCAGGTCTAGGCAAATTGACTCCAGTGTTGGTTACGTTTTATAGGCCGCTATGGTTCATTTCTTGCTCAATAATCTGCAGTAAGATAGCCTTGCCAGTATACGACTGAATGCCCATGTCAAATGTGAACTTTCTTCTAATAATTTCTGGAAAAATGATTGCTTGGAGACAGCAGCTCTTACTGTGAATTGAAATCTGTAACCGACGTGGGTGTTTCTTTATTATTATGCTTCCTCAAAAGGCCAGATCGTTCAGACCAAATTAATGTTCTGAGAAAGGCGTTATAAGCCATCCTATGAGATTTTTTGTTCCTTTTGGTTCAAATTCAATGTGTTTCAATGATTGTCCCATAATTTTGCTTACAATATTACAATACTAGAGATACTTGTGTTCAGCGCTAGAAATTTGTAAAATTTAGTTATCCAAGGATCAAAAAAAAATTCATGGCATGTAATCTTTCCTGTTGATGGAGATGAATTTCCATTCGGTAAATACTCGAGCAATCTTTTCTGCCTAGGTGTTAATTCCTACGTGTTTTACTTGAGTTGTTCTGTATTATTAGCATAATCATGGTCAACTTAGGAGTCTCCTTTTCAGTAACTTGTGGCAATATAGTTGGCTATAAAAACTACACCTATTAAAAGTGGCACGTTGCAGCCACTCTTTAATCTAGTAGTTTGCCCACTGCCTAGATTTTATAAAAACTGGTTAAATACTCGCCATTAACATTTGATGCTAGGCATTTGGATTGTTTATTCTCTGACCGATGCAAGCAATTGTACCAAGTCTTCAATGTGTATATTATGATATTAAATGTGAAACTGAAATTCAATGTGGATGTAAGTGAAAATTAGCTGTTGTAAGGTAATTAATTTTCTGTTACAAACGAGAAATATTTCCTCCAAACATTTTATTTTTATTGACAGGTGAAAGAAATTCATAATGCAATGCCGTAGCAGTGCTTTATTATAAAATGTTGCAGAACATTTACAGAAATGAAAGGTATCTGTATTCTATGCATTTTGTTAGTTAAAATGACGAACTGTTTGTTACGCGTCCTAGGTATCAGGTCAGCTCTTCACATCATGAATTCATGTTCATAGTAAGATACCACCTCCCGAAAACTCTACTCGCTGACAAAATTGGAGAATTGTTTTCATTTCATGTTTTGGGGTAACACTTTCTGCTTAAAAATTTAACTTACCTGTAGTGGTTCCTTGAATTCTAGCCAGTCTGAAGGAAAAATCGGCAAGAGACTCATCGTGTGACACTTATAGAGTGCAAGGCCAAGGCACATTAAATTGCTGACGAAATACACAAGTTTTTGTACAGCCATTTGGTCGCCTTTCATCATATTAAATGCTAAGGTAATGAATGAAATAGTAGTTATCATTTTGTTCCTTTCATAGTAAGTAATGCTTCAAATTTGAGTTTCCAGCTAAAATTATTTACTAGTCTGAACGTCAAAGAGTGCCTTCATCGGTCGAAAAAGCATCATTCCAAGCATCATAATTGGGAAAATGGAGATGGAGTTTCCAGACATATACATAATGAAGAGGTTCATGGGCAGTTGTTTCAATGGACCAAGAGCTATATTCCAAGATTGCTGAGAACATAAGTATGAATTTCATGATCGAATCTTTAGAAATCTTTTTAGAATCTTTATGTGTTTTTTTCCTTTCCCAAACTGGCTTTAGCAGTTATTAAGCGATTGAACTTTTAATCCATTTCAACAAACCTTAACGATTAATTTATTATCTTCAGCACCATCATTTGCAAATTCTGTATTAGATTGATTGGCAGAAAAGCTATATCCTGGTGGGGCAGCTACATCATTCCTTTCATGTTTGCTGTTTTCGTGAAAAATTGTAGTTGGAAAGAATTGATACCATTTTACATTGTACAGGGCATACATTAGTTACCTAAAATATTATAAGTAAGCTTTCCACTACCTTTTGGCAGAAAAATCCAGTGCCCATTTCGATCGCTTAATTTTTGTTAGAGCCATTAATGCCTTTCCACAAGTTTCTTTGAAACTGTAGTAGAAAATGGCTAGTCATTTCAGTGATAAGACCGGAAATCATAACTTTCATAAGATAAGTGGGACTAAAGATAGCATTATTACATGCTATCTTTTATTTATTTACACCATGGCGCCAACTACAAAAAGTGGCAATGCTATTCAATGACATACATAATTGGTGTTGAAACACAAAACCAAAGTTAATAATTTATTCAAAACGATATACATCCAATAATGAAAACCTTATGAGATTTATTATTTGCTAAGAACGTAATCTTCAGCTTACAGCAGCAAACCACCACCAGAAAACTCAATTCGCTGCAAAAGAAAACTTGGATAAATTGCGAGTCCTGTATCAAACAGAATTTCCATTTAGTTACTCACCTGTTGGGCTTCCACAAATTCTAGCCAGTCAGAAGCGTGTGTCGGTAGCAGTCCCATTGACTGGCATTTATAAAGTGCTAGAGCAAGGCATGCCACATTGCCAACCAGATACACAAATTTCTGCGCAATATTTTGGTTGCCCTCAATCATTCGGAATGCTAATTAAATTTGCCAAAGTTATATTTGTTATAATACATTTCTCCTGTTATAAATTTGTATCATACAAAGTAATAACCTAAAGAAATAGTTACTATTCTGAATAGCAAGCAGTGCTTTCACAGGTCGCAAAAAGAGCATTCCCACCATCATTATCGGGAAAATTGAGATTGAGTTTCCAGCCATGTACATGATGAAGAGATTCATAGGTACTTGCTTCAGTGGTCCGAGGGCGACATCCCATGATTTCTGTCATAGCCAAGTCAAATGTTATTTCAACACTTTGCTGTAGGAAGAAGAGTGGCTTTGGACTAGTGTCAAACTGTTCACAAACCTTGACTATCAACTTGTTATCTCCATCCTTCGCAATTTCTGAATTGGTTTGGGGTGAAGATGAGCAATATCCTGGTGGGGATGGCACGTCAGTCGCTCTCTCTCCTTTGCTGTTTCAAATACAATACTATTATAAAATGATGAAGTTCACATCATTACTCATCAACCATGTATTTCATGAAGATCAGCTACCTTTTTGATGAGAAATCCAGAGCCCATTTGGACCGTTTAGCTGTTGTTCGGCTTACAGAGGCCATTGAAATGCTTCTTTCACATATGAATATTTGTTACGTCATTTTTGTTTGACAACATTGCATTCTGGGTAATGACGCCTGGTTGAAAGTTGGGTCACGATGGTATCGAACGTACATCTGCTGTGTTTCTAAATATAAAATTGTTTGCGCATTTCAGTCAAATTTTGTTTGTTCAAACGCGAAAATGAACATGGAAAGTGTTTCGAATGTATGTATGCTCTTCTGATAAACATTTAGTAACGAACTGAGCCCAGTGGTTGGCGAAGGAACGTTGTATAATGATCATGGTTGTAGCGTGCTCGTTGTACATTGTATATGCCAAACTAGCATAGTTGTATTGCGTGTTAATGCTTGTGTCATTAAAGATGGGTAATTGCTGAATTTTATTTGTAGGTTGACCTTGTAGCAAAGGATCTGCCCAAAGCTTTGGCCTTTCTCAGAGCAGTTAAAACAAACGCTGAAGGTGCGACCAACTCTGTAAAAGCCCTTATAAACAGAGTGAAATCTGGAGAAATGGAAACATCTAAGGTATTTTCTATTAGGGTCACACAATTTTATCGTATTCGTATTACAGGACTAACTGTTGTACCATGTTCTCATTTCCACATTTGCATTTCAGGGAATGAGTTTCTTGGAACTAAAATGTCACATGCAGCTGGATTATATGATAAATGCATCGTACATTGCGATGCAAAAATCACGTGGGATAAAAATTGAGGGAGACCCTGCTATTATGAGATTAGCAGAAACTAGAACAGTGAGTAGGACTGAACAGTCCTTGTTTTTGAGAAGAACAGAGGCTTCTGTAATCAATTCATTTGTGAAAAGTCATTGCAGCATCTGTTTTTATTTTAATAATTTTTCAGGTAATGGAAAGAATGAGACCTATCGAACAAAAGTTGAAGTACCACATTGATAAAGTAGTCAAATCTGCTGATGGAAGCCATGGCGATAAAGATCCCCTGCGATTTGCAGCCAATCCTGATAACTTAATGAACAAGGTATGTGTTTGTTATGCTTTCCTACCTTTTCAAATTTCATCCTTATACCAAGGATTTATACGATATCTACTGATGAACTGCATTCTAGTTGCAAGGAGAGGATTCTTCTGGTGACAGTGATGATGATGGTGGTTCGAAGAAAAAAGAAACGCAGGCATATGTGCCTCCAAAATTGGCAGCTGTGCGTTATGGTAAGAGATTTCTGGTGGTGCAAGCTTTAGACTTTTAGTGCATAAATTGCCTTGTCATCTTTGTAACTTTGATTATAGATGACGATATGCCAATTGATGAACGTAAACAAAAGGCTTTCGAACAAGCTCGAAAGAAAGCACTAAGCAGTAGCATCATGCGGGAATTGAAAGCGGAACATTATGAGGGACCAGAAGAAATATGGGTGACTTTTATAATATTAGGATTTTATTGAGGATTAGTGTTTAAAAAAGGAGAATCCTAGTAAATTTAAACTCAGGCATGCGTGGTATCGAGTGGCTTAAACTTTATTATGTGGGAAAAGGTTTGCTGTACAACGTTTTTGCTCTTGACTGATGCTGCTGCATCGAAGAAGTGCAACATTATGCTATATGCATTAAGAGTTAAAACTAACTTATATATCCTGTAGTGATGGTATGAAAAGACTGCCTAATGCAAGTGACACGGTATAAAACGATACCTATAATTTAATATTTTCAGGACGAATCTAGTTCACATAAGAAAATAAGAGATTCCAAAATTAAACAAAGAACAGAGTAAGTGGTATTGGTTGAACAACATGTTCTCAAAAAATATTAAAAGAATTGGACCTGAACATTTGACATGTATTTCTAGATATGAAGAGGAATATTTTGTCAGATTAAGCGTGTCTAAAAAGGATAAGGTTGGAATCTTTCATACGTTTTGTGCAGCTTTCCCTATGTAATGTATATTTCATGGTTTTAATATTTTGGCAATTTAATAGCATCGACTAAACAAAACCATGTTCCAATCCGACATGGATAATATCACTAATTTTGGTGATATTAGTGCTCTTACTGCTCAAGAGGGTGTAAGTATATGCATATTTATATTATTGAACAAGTGACATTAAATTAATACACGCGTCCAGTTAATCGAATTGATGAAAATATTTCTCAGGACGTGTTTCAACCAAAAAGGAAAAAGCGTAGCATGGATAAAAAGGTACTTTTTGAACAAAATTTCTTAAGGGGTTTTGTGACATGCTAACTATTTTATTCTAAACGGTTAATAATTGTTTTGCAGGGCAAAAAGAAGTCCAAAACATGTGAGTGCCCAGTATGGCTTTGGAAAATACTGCACCTCATTTGCGATCATTATACCATAATTATTCGTACTATATTTATTTATTGCAGCATTTAAAAAGAGGAAACACCATTGAGTTTTAGCAGCTGGATATCTGTATTTATTACCTGGAAATCATATTAGAAACTTATGTGCAAGATTCATTTTTAATGAGTGAACATTAAATGTATTATATTCGAAAAATCACAGAAAAATCGAATTACCATTATTAAATATCAGAGATGCAAATTTAGTTGGGTGATTGACTTGGCCACCTTAGGGCTGTTGGTTTGCGAGTAGACTAATGTCCGTACCACAGAGTAGTCTCGGAACACGAGCAATAACTCAAGTATTGATTTGTGCTGATCTGATTGATAAGAAACAAGTTTTTCTCGTTGCTCAAGAATGCTACAAAAAGAAGCGGTGGTACTGGCATAAACTTTGGAAAAAAGACTGCATAGTTTTGTTACTAAAAAAATTCATGGCCGTATATAGTCTCTTGATTCATATAAATCTTTGGCCTCATATAAATCTATGACCGACTTCCAATAGGTGAGGATTGTGGGGTTTACCGCCAAGTCTTATACTGAAGAATTACGCAATATGACTTTTGAAATTTGCGCCATTTATGTCATCCAGCACTAATGATCGATGACGCAATTCACTGTTTGCGCATGCGCAGCTCAAGGCATTTGAAGCAAAATGGAAGATCCTTTGCATCAACTCGGTAGGAAAAGTTATTTATTTTTTACTGTTTTACGTTAAGTTTGCTTGTTTTTTGGCCATTATTTTGCGCCAAAGTTAACAACTCATCTTCTAGCATAAGTGGGCACTGTTACAAAATCGCGAATTAACATCTTATCCCATAAGGAAACGCGCATTTGCTTCACCAGTTGCTGTCTTGCGTTGCATATGCAACCTTGTGATTTATCTCTAATGTGATGTCACTAATAAATGCTAGTTTATGTCTAACATTTAAACTAACATGTTACAGCTATTAACCTGAATTTCAAAGTTAGCTGGAGTTCCACGTTGAACGCTGACAATGATTGGTAGTTTCTGATGTATTCTGATGGCCTAGCTTTTACTATAGCTAGAATTTGTTCAACAGCTGTTTCTGTGAAACTAATAATGCCAGACAGAGGTTTTAGCAGCATGCGGTGATGCAGTTTTGCAGAAAATGCAGAATAACAAAATATTTTTTATTAAATCTAGATATATGCAGGGTGTGCCGTTCTGAGGGCTCGCCAGAAAGGCCACTTTATCACCCTTGCATATGCAGAGGAAGTATCAGATACATTCATCAAGAATGTCTTGTCCAGTGGTTGAAATACAGCAAGAAGGAGTACTGCGAATTATGCAGTCATCGCTTTTCTTTTACCCCTAGTAAGTACTTTATGATGTTGCTATGGATACAGGCTACAGCAATTAAGCTATAAATGCGAAAGCCACGTAATGTCTGCAATAGGAAAAAGTTCAAAATACTAAAAGGCCCAGACGAACTACAACAAAACTCGAAAAAGTCGCAATACTTGAAATGCATTCGAAAATATTTTTGGAATGGCTGTATGTAATTCTAATTATGAATCAAAGGAAAATACTTTGCTAACTACACCTAGAACAGATTTACCTATGACTTATATCTAATCGTTTCTCAACTTTGAATATTTTGTTTTTGTCCCCATTACAATTTCAACCTGAAATCAATTTTTTCAGTGATCTGTTTATGTTTTAAACTATTTACAAAACCGTTTCATTTGATATTTGTAGTCTATTCTCCTGACATGCCCAAACGTCTACCAATTCGGGACATTATTAGTGGATTGTTTACTAGTGTGGGTAAAGCAATTAGATATTGGTTTCACTACACCCTGGTAGCATTTGCGTGGCTCGGTGTTGTACCCCTTACAGCATGTAAGTTTCGCCGTACTTTTATAGACTTAAAAATGTTGACTTTTTGCTTCAGGACGAATATAATAAAAGTGTGTCATGTTTCACAGGCCGTATATATCGATGTCTATTTACTGGATCTGTCAGTTCCGTACTAACATTACCCTTAGATATGTTGTCAATGTAAGTTTTTAGATTCCTAATCCCGTTTCTGCATTTCCAGGAAATTGATGAGCTAAGAAATATTTTAAGATTTGGTAATTGGTTCTCCTGATTACATTTTAGGGACAATTTAATGTCGGACAGCTTTCAAGGTTGCATTGTAGTGGTCTGTACCCTGTGTGCTTTTATTAGCCTCGTTTGGCTAAGAGAACAGATCCTCCATGGTGGTGGGCCAGAATGGCTGGAGCAGGATCCTGTTGGTGAAGTAATTATCAGTTTTTTCCGACAACATCAATGAAAATATTTGTTGAACTTTAGTGCATTTAGTCTAGCATTATGCATGTTTATTCGATTTAGGCCCAGAATAACAACATCCTTTTTGGATTTGGGTTACCTGGTGCTGGCGGTGATGGTCCAGTAGTTCAAGGGCCTGAAAACCAACCGGCTGCTGCAGAGGAACAACCAGAACCACCTGCTGACGGTCACGAAGGTGTAAATGTGGCCGTTCAAGTTGGGGAACCTCATGTTGGCTTAAACAATGCAGGGGCTGGAGCTGATGGAGTAAATGATGCTAATAATGAAGCCCAAGGCACGAGCCATTAACAAATTCCACGTTTTTGATAATAATTTGTGGTTAATTTACTTCTAAAGTCTCGTTAATACTTGCAGATGACAACAATTGGAATCCCATAGAATGGGACAGGGCAGCAGAGGAGTTAACATGGGAAAGGGTACTGGTCAAATACATCCAGCATGTCTTAAAAATGTTGATATCAGTGATGTTTCTAATTGTTTAATATTCTCTTAGCTACTTGGGCTTGACGGGTCACTAGTCTTCCTGGTTAGTTGAAAAGTAGTATTCTTTGGGAAAAGATTTTATGGGGAGAAGTTGCTGAATATTTATGTCTATTTTAGGAGCATGTCTTTTGGGTGGTCTCATTGAACACGCTATTCATACTTGTTTTTGGTAAGAGACTGTTCACAAAGATTTTTATTTAATGTCTTAGAAAGACTATTGTATTTATGAGATTTTGCCCTCAGCATTCTGTCCTTACCACATTGGTCACTTTGCCACATCTGGTTTTAAGCTTAAGGACTATGTAAGTTGCAATCAGTTTGAAATTTAAACTTTTGATTCATTCATATAGTGTTAAATTATTACACGTGCGTTTCAGGTTTCTGCTTCCCATTTCGAAGGATTGGTGACTACTTTGTGTGGCTATGTTGTTATTGGTGTTTGCTTAGTATTCTTGCATACTTTGGCAGCACTTGTAAATCTTGGAAGGTATGGTGATGTTATGAAGTTGCACTTCAGCATAAATCGCGGTCCTGTCCAAGCGGCAATTATAATTTCATGGTTTGATTATTTATAGAACAAAAAGGATATTGGGGCTATGTTATGTAGTCGTCAAAGTATCATTGTTGATGGTACTTGAAGTTGGAGTTTTCCCTCTCATTTGTGGGTGGTGGATGGATGTTTGCTCCCTGTCCCTTTTCGATGCTACTCTGAAAGACCGTGAAACGAGCTTCAGAATGGCACCTGGGACATCAATGTTCATCCATTGGCTAATTGGCATGGTGTGCGTCTTTTATTTTGCTTCGTTCATCCTCCTGCTACGAGAAGTGCTGAGGCCAGGTGTTCTTTGGTTTGTAAGGAATCTATCTGATGCAGATTTCAACCCAATTCAGGAGGTGAGATTTTGCATTACCAAACAAGCCTTTACTCAATCACTCACTTGTTCTTTGTATATGAATGGATCGATCACAATTGCGTTCTTTTGACATCTCACAGATGATTCATTTGTCCATACTTCGACATACTCGAAGGTTTTTGGCCTCCATGGTCATTATTGGCACAATTATCATTGTTATGATGTGGATCCCAGTTAGAATGATCAAACGATTCTGGCCGGGATTTTTACCTTACCATGTCGTCTTGTCAAGGTAATTTTGTTGCAACAACGTGCTGAGCTTTTAGTTTGAATATGAATTTCGTTGATGCATTGTTTCTCCAGTGACACCCCCGTCAGTGAGTTACCTTTGGAGCTCCTACTTCTGCAAGTCGTTTTTCCAGCTTTGCTTGAACAGGGTCATACCCGGGTGTGGTTGAAGAAGGTGATCAAAGTGTGGTGTGTGACGATTTCATGGTGCTTGGATATTCGATCATACTTGCTGGGCGACAACCCGCAAAACGAACAGGTGACTTTTTTGTAATATGAATCATTGTTGATTATCTCTTATGATATTTCCAAAAAAATGTCTTTGCGCGTATGCCAATCATTGCATAAAAATTGCTGCATCACCTCTAGAATGATTTTTTGCATAGCCTGAAAATGAAGAAGCACAAGATCCAAACATACCAGTTATGGAACCAGTGAATGAAGTCGTTCCACCTGCTGCACCTGAGGTGGGAAATGCTAATTTCCCAAGGGGTGCCCTAGGAGCTGAACATCATGCACTCCTTCAAGGTGGTGGAGGACCAACTGGGTTTCAACCATATTTCAGACCAGGGCTCTTTCCTTTTAGGGTAAGCTACATTACTGAATAGACATGTAGCAGATAGCTCTAGAGTAGTAGAAATTTGACGATGGGCATAAGGGTTTCGCATCCCCAAAAGGCTTAATGGGTGCAATAATGAGTTCAAAAATGGCAAAAACTAAGTAGTCCTTTATTTCAGATAATATGCCTACTGATCGTAATGTGTGCCAGTTTATCCGTTGCAAGCATCATCGTACTTACAGTGCCTGGTATGGTGTTGAATGATTTCTGTAACTTGAAATGGCCAGGGGATTTGCAGTTATCGTCTCATCCCGTTAACAGGAGAAGAAACTTAATTTAGCATTACCGAAATAAAAGTAGTCTTTCGTTTTTCTTTTAGTTTGGGTCGGACGGAAATTAATGAACCTTTGGCATGGCGAGGTTAAAATCCATGAGTTGTATACCTGTGCTTGGGGCTTATATGCATGCTGGCTAGTCATTCGTCTGATAACTGTTATACTTAGTTGGATACCACAAGGAAGAACTGCTATAATGACAAAGTTGAAGGGATGGGGTATAATGGTATGAATATTGAACAAAATTTAAACTATATTACTAGGAGCTGCTTACTTTTATAATTCAGCTGTGTGTTATGTAATTTGCAGGCGGGAAAAATGCTTGTTGCCATGGTCGTCATTTTGGGCGTTATACCACTCCTTCTAGGATTGCTTTTCGAACTAATCGTCATTGCCCCTGTGGGCGTTCCACTACACCAGTCTCCAATTTCTTTCCTATGGCAGGTTAGCCTCGGTCGTTGAGAATGAATAATGTGAATGTCAATTATTTGCAAGTTTGAGGATATTCAAAAAAACTTTTTATAGGATTGGGCCCTGGGCATCCTGCACACGAAAATTATATGCGCCATAACCATGATGGGACCAAATTGGTGGCTTAAAGAGGTGATTGAACAGGTGAGAATTAGTGCAATTTTGAACAAACATTTCATGTTTTCGAATTTAAAAGTGACATTGTTCTTCTGACTAACCAGGTTTATCAGGATGGATTTCGAAATTTACACCTAAAATTTATTATCCGCCGATTGGCACTACCAGTTGCCATAAACCTTGGCTTGGCATTGTCAGTCCCATATATTATTGCACACAGTATTGTACCGATGTTTGGTAAGTTTGTATTTGTAAAACATTGCATGTGGAAATATCATGCTTTGCTTATTCAAAGCTTGCATTTCTTTGCTATGTTACAGGTGTGAGTTTTGCAACCAGAAACTTGGTGCAGCGTAGGATCTATCCAGCATTTCTAGCTATTATTGTTCTGTCTGCTTTTTGCATATTTCAAGTGAAACAGTTTTGGCGGCTCTATGAACATATAAGGAATGACAAGTAAGTGGACAAATAACATATGGCCTCCTTTGACGCCTCAAGTTTTTCTTGACGATGTTTATTCGTTAGGTATCTGGTGGGCTGTCGACTCGTCAACTATGATCCCAAGCCGTATGCACCGAAGCCGAGCCCTGAGCAAACCACGTCATCATAACCGGCTGTTTGGTAACCGTTAAGTGTGTAAATAGATGTGAATAGGGTGTAAATTTGTGATGTACAGAAAGGCTTTTATTACTGCTGTTTTTGCAAACTGAACTGACGAAGAAGCTGTAACTGAAGATTGACCACTCTGTCATGGGCGTATCATGCCACAAGCATATTTTTGCTCATTGCGTGTTGCCATTTAGTATAAAATTGTAATAAAATTTCATAAATCTGCAATCGCAAGTAGTTCTTACATAGGAGGTGAAAGTCAAAATTTGGCCACTTGATATAATCGAAAAGTTAGTTGTTTGTCACAAAACTTGGAAACAAACATGAGGTAATTTTCAAATGCGATATCCTGGTAACTGCTCACAATGAGCCCGGTTCACAGAATGAGACGCAACAAGTTGGAAACATTTGAGATTGAGTTCAACAGTCGGTGTCGTTTAGAATCAATAGATGTTCTTATGAAAAAAAGCAGTTCTGTGATATGGGAACATTCCAGTATGTCTTCGTATTACTTGGGGAATTGAGTCATTTTCTATGAAAAGTTAAGTTAAAGCCCATTTGTCATCCGGTTTTGTTACTTTCTTCTGTGATATTTTTAGTGTTATTGCGGGAATAACTTAATCATTTTTTGATCTATTTGGTTCAAAATGTTCAAAAAGATGATGTTCCATTTGGAGGCTGAGGTTGAAAATAATGAATACAACAAGTACATGTACTGACACGAGGCCAGGTTACATAATTTGACTAGGAGGACCTGTAACGAAGAGATGGTAGGGGCGTTCCACAGGAAATAGGCGATTGGGGGTGTTTCAAGTTGGCTTACAACTACTTGGAACCCACCAATTTTGACGGAATGTTTCTCTGAGAATCCTTAAAACTCATCAAGCCATTTTTGCTTAGATAGTAGGCGCTTTTTTTGCTTATTTCGCATACCCTGGCCACTGTTTGTACTCTAAAGTCCACCACTTGTGGTTAGGTTTTCAAAAAATTTCGCCTTCACTAAATGCGTTTTAGTCTACAGTGCATGTACTAGTATATTCACACTTGCTAATGTGCGCGTGTGTGTGGTGACGAAATTAACTATCACAGTGATAAGTGTCACAGTTCAGAAAAAGTTTGAAGTTTTCACTTCTGGAAGCGCCACAAGACTGCCTACATGATTTCATCTTATTTTGAAATGTAGTCCTAGAAGAATGCATGTTCGCCATCACAAAATTTTAATATGTTGAGAATTTTCTTTCTGCTAACAACCTTGAATGACATTTCATTTGTAGCTACCTAATTTACTAATCCCATTTAAAGGGTATTTCGATACATGTATTATGCAAAGCTATTATGTTTGCGAAAGCATGTTGTGACATGTCCTGGCCGGTGACCATGAAGCCGCTCGTTGGGTGAAGCGCCATGTGTTCAAAAGTACGGAGCCTGTTCTCTTCAATCGCATTCAGCGTTTTTTGATACAAAATGCCACTTGTTATTCAAATCTGCGTGCATTCCAATCATTTATATTTTTTTGGAATTCGTACAGGACGAGTTTTGGGTTTTGGAAAGCGATTATGTAGTCCAAGGTTAGGACGCCATCCCTGCCGAAAGGTGTATACTTCCGCTGCCTTTTCACAAAATAGGAACGCACATTTTTTTGCGTGGATTACAAAACTGATGAATGCTGAAAAATGGAGATTCGTAGCCGGTAGGAAAACTGTTCATATTTTTATTTATTTCTAAGCGCAATCCTCTATTCTCGATTATGTTGCAAAAATGAAGGTTGTAAAAGTACAAAAAAAAACATGGTTGATTCGTTCATTACGCCATGACCCTATCAATCATCATCAATGGTATACGCCTTGTAATCTTTTCCTGTGACTTAGTCCTACAATCTTGGTTTATCATAATGCCACTGACTGGGTCCTTTGATAATTTGATTCGGTCCTTCTGTCTATACACATTTATATAAACTGTACACCTAATTTTTTTAAATACCGCGATATCACCGTGTCACTGTCTTCATTATTGTCTTCATCAGGGATTTGATGCACGATCGTGAAAGTTTCACTGTGTCCATATCCAGCGTGATCAGCAGGCAAAGGCCCAATAGGGCAAAGCTGGAGCTGATGGCCTGTGAGTGATTATAGTAGTAACAGTAGGGGCACTGGTAGGAACCGCATGACTGGCAAATGTCCATGAGGTAAAGAGCGTACGTTTCGAATAGGGTTTCGTTATACAGTTCTGGAAAAAAATATTAATGTATTAATTGGTATGCTCTTAGGAGTTGCTCACTATAGTAACTTGTATTCTCAGCAGAAAATATTTCATGTCAAATTTAAATAAATTGTCATTTTTGTACATTAATTGCGCAGAAAGTGCATTTCATGATTGCATTATACACTTGTAATTGCACTATTATTGCAGAAAAGTGCCATTTTTCTGCAATAATATTTCATAAAATAGAAAATTTACAGCAGACTATTTGAATATTTTACCATCACATTGCATTCCTGGAATGCACTTTTTATGAGCATACAAACTGCTCTTAATAGGATTTTTGATGTACATTTCTTGCTTTGTTGGATTACCTGGGGAATAGTAGTCGTATACTTTTGCTTTGATGAACTGGGACAGATTGGCTACTGGAAACCAACGTTCCAACGTAAAGTTGAGGCACGTGTACTGGTTGTCCAGCTGCAAGTATGTTTGAAATTTAATTATATTACCTCAAGACATGTCATGTATTTCACAATTCTGCAATGGCGCCCCACGTTACGTACCAGCCGGAAAAAAGCGAACATTTTAGTTTGGGTGACGTAAAGGTTCCTGAGATTTTCGACTTGTTTGGAGTCGACAAATGCATCTAACACCGGCTGGTATTGATAATATCCGGTTGGTAAGTCCATTTCAAATGCAGCCAGCCCACTTGTGGGTGCCACATCAAGCAGAGTCCATCTATGGGAGTAATGTTAGGAATTTGAACACAGAAATCTTCATTCCAGAAGGATTGCAAGAACTCATCGTGTTATGTCCATTCTCCTGGCTTTAGGGCCATGCAATTTCATAAAAAAAATGAGGATCTTGATGAATGTGTGGATTTGAGGCATGCAATGATACTTGGTTAGCAAATTTGAAAACTAACTCCTCACAAATATTCCTCAGATTCATGAAATTGGGCCCAGGAAAATCATCAACAAGAGTTAATAAGTGACCATGAGGGTTTTATTCCCTTCATAAGCTATAATTTAGTCCTGATATGTGTATTTACATAGGTTTGTTATTGAAATTTTTAATATCACTTCGTTTCAATTTCATTTTTTAATTTG
>JAQFYZ010002747.1:0-15735 GCA_034695085.1 Cylindroiulus punctatus | reverse complement strand
AGTACAACAGAGCTCTACTTGTAATTTTCTTCTAATTTTCTATAAATTTTTGAGAACATTGAAAAAAAAAATTATTTCCGTGTATGGCTCTGTTCTACTTGAGACGTTTCATGTCGCAGCATTGAGAAAATTTCGAAAGTTATGGTGCCTGCACACTTGTAATTTTTGCCCACATCTCCAATCGAAAATGTTGCCTTACGTTTACTTATGAAATAAATGGATGGTGATGGGACAGGCCATATTTGTTTTTAAATTATGTCACAAATAAGTGCTAGTCGCATTTAATTAGAAAAACTTTACTATAAATGATGAAATTGTATTATCTGGAAATAAATTTTGCCACCAAGGGGGAAGAAAGTGCAGGAAAAGATGTCTATTGGCAAAAGCGCCGCTGGAAAATCCCCTATAAATTGATGCAATATCTGACAACAATGACCGTAGCTCCGCCTTAATTTCCCTAATTTTTGAATGCTGCGATTTGATTGGTCTAAAGTACAACAGAGCTCTACTTGTAATTTTCTTCAAATTTTCTTCACCTTTTTTAAAAAATTGAGAAAAAAAATTATTTACGTGTATTCATGTCGCAGCATTGAGAAAATTTGGAAAGTTATGGTGCCTGCACACTTGTAATTTTTGCCCACGTGCGGAAATAATTTTTTCTTATGAAGGTTTTTGCAAAACTTTGCCCAAGGTGCCATTGCCATAAAATGAAAAAAATTTCTTCCGTACGTGGGCAAAAATTACAAGTGTGCAGGCAGCATTAGAGTTGGTGTTGCCAGATACTGCATGAAATATTGGCTAACCCACCATTTGTTTCTAAAAAAAAAATTGTGCTCGTGGAGGTGATGGATAATGTGAATGTGTATTTCACTAGTGCGAAATTATTTGAAAAATTCACACCTTACTCTTGGGCTTAATGGGTGTTTAATTATTGGCAAAATTTATTAATGGTTCCTGTCCAAAATTAAGAGATTGGCATGTGGGTAGTGTCGGAAAATTAGGAATGCGAACTTAAGACCAAAATTATGCCAAAAAATTATTACAAATGGGCAGGAAGCATAAGTGAAAATCTAGAAATAATTAACCCCAAAATTAGACAAGAATTACATTGGTTGTGGTGTTGCTGAAAAATTGGACACTTCTATTGGTGGTGGATATGATTTTCACTATTATAGTGTGAAACTATTGGCAAAATTCACCGTTTTAGAACTGTTTTTCGCTAGAGTTCGGGGAGTTTTTCGCTTGTGTGGAATTATTGGCTGAAATGCAGCATTTTCTAACTATTTTGTAAATAACACGTACACCTCAATGACGGGTCATAATGGCTGTTAAATTATTGTTTAAATTTATTAAATTCATTAATTTTAACAGTTTCTGAATTTTCAGTACAACCCCCTAAATGATCACATCATTATTGACGAGATAAATTTTGAACCGTGTGAATCTTTTTTTTTTTTTTTTTAATTCTAAATGTTGGTGTGTTGGGCACAAATTTTGAACCCCTATCCCTATTTGTTGGTTTTAGTGATTTTTGGAATAAATTTGAATTTCCCGCTTTCAATAGGCCGAAGCGCCGTAGCCGTAACTGGGCGCCAGGGGCGTGCTGATCGCCAATTCCCGCCAAATATTCGGCTAATGGCTGCCGATGCACAGTGTTCTCTTTTGACAGTGTCAGGTTAACATTTATTCGTTTCGTCATGTTGTTCACCGCAAAATCAGACGGTTGTTTGCTGTCACCTCCGCCTGCTAATGCGGACACCGAAAGCGATAAGTCGGTCGAGAGGGCGAAGTGTTCTTACGAGAACTGCTCCCAGAGATTCCTGATCCAAGAACGGGATTTTGGCCGCCAGTACGCTCACATTTACTCGGTCAGGTTGTCTGTCATGAGGCAGCTTCTGATTGATAGGGCAAGACGGAAATGGGGTAAGTTTAATTAGATGATCGAGCCTCGAGGTAAATTTACGGTTCAGTGTTTAGTTTGTTATCACGTAATGTTGATATCTGACAGTTGCATGCATCGTTTCAGCAGAGACATTTCAATTTCGAGGTAATGGATGTGGGATTTGTGTTTCCCCTGGTGACCTTTGACCCCTTGTGAGGTTGAAACCTACTGGTATCGCAGGAAGGGAATGTTGACTGGAGTATGTCATCCCTAACACTGTTTCCAGGTGGGGTCGTTCGAAATTAACATGAAAATTAATGTAAAATGACTTGGTGAACTTTGACCCCTTGTGAGGTTGAAGCACCAAGCGTGTCACGGAAGGGTGAACCTTGACCCAGGTTGCAGCATCAGTCTTATTACAGCCAAGGAGCTTCAGATGGATTATATGTACCGTATGTCATCAGACACCTTTTGAGTGAACATTTCGAATACGAGTTCATGAAAAATGAACGTGTAGACTAGTGTTTCCTGGTGAACTTTGACCCCTGGTGTGGTTGCATCTCCAGTCGTATCACAGGAAGGGAATGTTGAATGGGTTATGTCATCAGTAAACCTGTGTCGGGATAAGGTCATTGGAAATGAATGTGTATATGAAGTAATATGTGCAGGTGATCGAACTTTGACCCAGGTTGCTGTACCAGTCCTATCACGGGAATGTTAGATGCATTATCAATATGTAATACATTCAACCACCGTTCCACTAAACGTTTCGAAGATTAGGTCGTGAGAAATGAATGTGTACGAGTGTTTCGTGGTGAACTTTGACCCCTTGTGTATACGCAGCTCCAGGAATGTCACAGGCTAGGGGCGTTCAAAGGATTATATGGTCTCAACTGTATTGTTTTGGATTAAACGTTTCAAAAATGAGGTCATTGGAAATGTACCTATGGATTGGTGAACTTTGACCCCCCGTGAGATGGACTCACCAATCGTAACACAGCAGGGAAACGTCCAAATGGATGTCATCAGTTGTACATCCATTGTTTCTGCAAACCACGTTCACCTACATGTAAACTCATGTAAATTGTAGTACATGTACGTCCTGGTGAACTTTGACCCCATATGTGGTGGAAATACCAATGTGAAGAGGGAGGGGGAGCGTTCCATGGATTACGCAATCACTTACACCATACAGTACATTGTTACAGCAGAAACGTGTGGTGATGTGGACAAATTAATCGTACTTGCATCAAAACAGGAGAATGTCATCAGTATAATATGCAGTCTGTCTTGATGAACTTTAACCCTCTGTGAGGTGGAAACGCAAATACATTGTATATCAGATTATAAACACTTTTACATAATTTGTCCTGGTTATGTTTTCAGGAAATGACATACGTATTGTTAAACTTCACGAGCAGGGTGGTGACAGTACAGTCATCATCATTGGAACATTATTCAAGAGCATGATCTTGCAATCGAGTATCCTGAAGGATATCAGCGAAGAGGTGGGTTATTTTGCATACCTTCATTTTCTTCTTTTAGACACCAAACAAAATAATACCATCCCAGGGTTCCCCCAGACCTGGGAAACCTGGAAAATCAGGGAAAATTGGTCAGGGATGATTTATTTATTTTATAAAAGTAAGGAAAATTTAACAAATTTCTTGACACAGAAGTCAAGAAACTCAAGCTATCAATTGAAGGAAGCCATTCTATGGAATATAGCAATAATATCAATTTCAAAATTTGAACAAACTGATCTAAAGCTAAATTGATGCTTTTTATATTTGTGCTCCATTGCTGGTTCCTTTTGAAATGTGCTTTAACTTCATGTTTATAAACAATGAGCAATTTATAGGCCTGCAGCATTTTTTTGACAAATGTCATATTTTAGCTTAATTAATGGAAACCCTGGAAAACCACGAAAAGTCAGGGAAAAATCAGAGAAGTTGAAAAACCCTGCATGGCGTCCTTTGTGCAGTAGATCATAATCACAAGTCAATGCTGCAGCATATCACTGTTAATATTTTCCCAAACATATTCTATCATAATTTAGCATAACTTGCCACCGCAACCACCACTGAGCCGCTACTGCAGCGATGACGACAAGCTCATCTTGGAAGATGAAACACAACGAATTTTGCTCGTTGGAAATATAGACGTGCACGAATTTGTGACAGGTATACGTTAGTAAATGAAGGCTTGTTTGGAACAATTTTGGAAGTTGTTAGTAGAAACTGGAATTGGGTAGTTGCATTGGTTTTTAAGGTTTTATTATTGGCAATATCAAAACTCTTATGCTTTATGATTTCATATTTTCATTTTCATTTTGCCAACTAAAGTCGTTCTATTTTTGTTTATACATGTAGGTGTTGTCATTGCTGTGCTTGGAAGAGGAAGTGAAGGTGGTAAATTTCATGTCGACGAATATTGTTTTGCTGATCCAAGAGTTTACGTAAAGTTGGGCATTCCGAAGGCTCCGACTCCCAATGATAGGTAGGGCCAAGTTATTTGTGAAGTAAAATATATTGATACTGTGATGGCTTGGAAGAGAATGTTCCTTAATTTAAGTTGGACAAAGCAGTTTAACCAATCGCAATCGATACGTATGTAACCCTGCCCTGTATCCGAACTATTTATAATGCAACCAGATTGTACTTACCTCAGCTAAAATTTTGGCTGTTCCTTGAACAATTTGAATATACTCTAATTACATTCTAGGCAAAAAATGTCATAGCCAACATGATTTTAGTTAATAAATCAGGGTTCCCACGATCTGGGAAAACCTGGAAACAGGAAATTTTTGTGGTCATGGAAAAATTCGGTATTTTTATTCTGGTCATGGAATTTTGGAAATCAGATTAATCGCCGAGTAGTGCTACTGTCAAAAAATCATCATTTGTGATCTTCTTCTTAAAATGTCATATTTGGTGCTCCTAAATTAGTGAATTAGCTTTAATTAGAAAGTTGTGAATGGCATTGTGGACTATCTGTGGATAAAAAATCTGTGGTCTGTAGTCTCAAATAAATCTCCTATATCCGTCACAATTTTTATCGATTGTGAAATTATTCGTGAATTGCAATCGGAAGATTATAACCTAAAATTATATTTTTCTGGTACATGTAGTTGTTTCTTCAATTTTCGCCTGCATGGCCTGTGGTGTTTCTGCCAGTATTATTAATATTTGTAAAATTTTGGCCTTGTCCATAAAAATGCATGATTGGTAATTGTTATTTACTGTATAAATATTTACTTAAGGAAAAGTACTTAAAATTTATAATTTTATATAATTGGGCCTTGTTAACAATTTCCTAGAAATAAATATAGTTTTATGTGATTATTACGGGTACCAAATATTGTTCAGTATTTTTGGTCATGGACAAAGTCAAAAAGGTCATGGAAAAACCAGGAAAGCCGAGTAATTTCATTACAAAATTGTGGAAAAACCCTGTAAAGATCCTTCAATAAACAATATTTTGCCGTAAGATAGCCAGCAATAAACACACCTATGAACTCTGGAAAAAATGTCGAATTTGGTATCGACGAGTTTCATGCAAGCGTTCATTAATTTAGGTGGATCCTCCTGGTTTCTGGGTTCGGCTTCGGCAACAATGCATCCAGCATGTTCAACATCCAAATGTTCGTTGATGCGGTGACTGGCATGCTGGGCGAGGAAAACGAGCAGCTTGCCATGTCAAGGATTTGCCGGGTGATCATAGCTGGGAATTCGCTGAGCAATCAAACTCGAGACAAGGATTTCACGGCCAAGGTTGGTAACGGTTATTGCTGCCAACAATGTGCGGCCATCCCTCATGTGCATATTTTCTATAGGCAAAATATCTAACCAAAAACACCCATGCAGGAAGTGTCGTAGCCATGCAAAGTCTGGACGACATGTTGGAACAGCTGGTGGTAAGCCGAACTCGTCATGCGGATTTTTGCCTTGTTGGAAACGTATTCATTGTGTCAATTGCAGACCAACGTGGAGGTCGATATCATGCCGGGTGAGTTTGATCCGGCGAATCACGTTCTGCCGCAGCAGCCGTTTCACCGATGCATGCTGCCAAAGGCTGGCCAGTATACAACCCTGCACGGTGTGACCAATCCGTATGAGGCTCGAATCGATAATGTCAGGTTAGTTCATCCATTTCTTAATTTCAAATTAATTAAACTTTTGCTGCAGGTTAAAGAAAAGTTTTTAATGTTCAGTAATGAATTAATGCCCGAGAGTAATGACTTAATTAAGGTCACCTGGAAATTTTTTGACATTTTTTGTGGCAAAATTTTTGTGTGATAGAGTGTCGTAAGGAATGTTGGCACCCAACCTTTACCTGTGGTACCTCTGCATTGGTGGAAGGGGTACAGGGTTCCCCAAAACCGGGAATAATCAGGGAAATTTAACAAATCTCTTGACACAGAAGTCAAGAATCTCAAGCTATCAATAGAAGCAAGCAATATTGTGGAAGAGATCAATAATGAAATTGTAAATTTTAAAGAAGCTAACGTAAATTTGAAGTTTCGAAAACAATTTCTGTTATTAATAATCTTTATTAATAATTCTTTAAAGTTCACTGCAGTGCATAGGAGGTCCATTCTTCAATAAAAAAGCAGAAAAATCCAAAAATATTTCCATCGCTGTAATTCGGATCAAGGATAGAATAGACTGAACTCCAACCAGTTAGAGCAATTCAGCTGAAACATTAGATTTGGTTTTCCAGCTACATTCCTCGTGCACATTATTTACAAACATTTTTTTGACTTCCATTGGTGCATTTAAATTCCCCAGTAACATAACATTATTTGCAAAGATGTGAAGTAGAAGTCGTGGTATTGATGTTTTAATATTTTCGTATAATATGTATTTATTGCTGACATATTTCAAGATTTTCATATATAGTCGTCAAAATCCTAGATCGGCTGTATGTGGCAAAATTAGATGCAGAATTCAACATCGTCATATCATCCTTAACAAGACAAGCAAAAAACAGTATTTCAAGTGTTATTTATGTTGCAATTATGCGAAATTATTTTTAACTTATTTTTCTTTTCACCAACCACTCATTTTTTCCTAAAATTTATATTAAATTTAATAAAAATTAAAATGTCTCTTACATGGTTTATTACTCTTGTCATGTTGTGGCTTACGCAGTTTTGAATTTGACGACGACGATATATTTGTACACTTTTTCTCAATGATACTAACGATTTAGAAATGTTTTTGGATCACACATGACTTGACCCGTTCTGATATCAAAATGTGTTCGATCCATCAAGAAATTTGTCCTGAAAACCTGCAAATGCCATGGAATCTTGACTCAGCCAGTCACTCACCTTCCAAATATTGCTATTTAATCAATTTTTTATTGGATCGATTATGGGTTCTAGCTCTTAATGCAATTTTGTAAGGATTGTTTTGCTTTGTTTCCTTGCAGGATTTTGGGAACGTCTGGTCAAAACATCGATGATATCTGTAGATACAGTCGCTTGGATGACCGACTCGCCATTATGAAAAAAACTCTCCTCTGGGGACACATTGCACCTACAGCTCCGGACACCTTAGGTACGAAAATTCCTTATAGCTTCCACTAGTAGTTTGACGGCAGAAAGGCGGTTTCATGTCAATTTTGTGATTCCCATTTCAGGTTCGTTCCCTTTTTACAAAAATGATCCCTACATCATCAGTAGCTGTCCCCACGTCTACTTTGCCGGTAACCAGCCAAAATTTGCAACAGAACTATTCAAAGGTAACTTTCGCAAGATTTGATAATTCAAGGTGCTATAGTTTGGAACCTCATCAAGTGAACTGCTTTCATGTCAAAAACGATACTCAAAGATAATATCCTTCTAGGTCCAGCTGACCAAATGGTTCGTGTCATATGCCTACCATCATTTGCGGAAACGTCTGCTTGTGTCCTAACCAATTTGGACACGCTGGATTGTCAGCTGCTCAGCTTTAACTGCATGTAAAGTGATCATCTCGAGTTATGTAAGCGTCAGCATAGTATTACTTTCTATGAAATAGCAAATCATCCAAAATTTGTACATTTGAAATGTGGCTACAGTTTGTGGCCTGCATTATTTGTGACATAAACTTGTCAAAATGCAGTTCTAATTTTTTGATCTTTAAGTTTGCCCAAAGAGGTATTGATAAATAAAGTTCATAAAATTCCCTTGAGGCTGCAATAGAACAGATCCCGAGCATTCAGTCGTAATGCAAGGTGTTTCCGAAACAATTAGACGATTCAAATTTGCTAAACGTTCTCGTAGGTGGCAAGTGCTCTTTGGATGGAAACCCACAAAAATGTTGCAACAGCACGTACCAGTAGCACCCCATGTATAGCTACCACTAGTTTTTTACCACTCTGGGCATTCATGCATGCAGCATTGCTGAAATAAACATCTTCAGGTTTAAAACCAAAGCAGCCAAATTTGAGAAAACAAACATTTATAGACAACAAATTTATTTTACAGAAAGAATCATAATATTTCAATTTGTGTGGTCCTTATACCAATAAGAAATTAATAGGTTCATCTACACCCTACCACAAGGAATTAGCTGTCTGTGACGAATGATTGAGAATAGAATTAAACCGAAGTCACAAAACTGAATTTTTGTAATAGGTTGTTTCAATGTTTTGCCGTGTTAACACAAATGGTGTTTAGAGTTTTGAGCACGTTTAAGTTAATGTTAAATGCAACTTAGAAACATAAAATTGGTACCAACAGGGAGAGAAAATTTCCAAGCTTAGGTGTAGTATGTCACAGGTGTTGAATGTGCGATATAGGCATACCCTGAATTTACGTACTATAATTGTAATACGTATTATAATTGGAACCATTTTTCCCATGTACATGCACACACCATGCGTATGCAGGACCATGTTGACTGGATTGGTTTGACCCACCACACGTTGTTAACTGGGAAATTTCATATTTTAATGGGCTTTAAATGCAGTTCGGTACTTTGACACGTAAAATATGTCTATACTGTAGCAGAGCAACAGCTCACCCAACGTGAAAAGAAATCATTTGTACCACTGTACATGCAATCAGACTCACACTCAAATTATGGAAGCGTAACTTGGCGACTAATTTTTTTGTGTAACATTAGATGAATTCCGATAGTGCATATGTCAAGGCCATCATGCACACGGAGGACCATTGAGGGTCTCCACAAATACTTGAATGTGGGTCTCGTCGGTACCGCTGCCTCTGTTTTGATCCACACGTAGCACTTATAACGGCGGTGCTGTCACTCCTAGAATAAAATGTTCAACATCAGCAGACAGACAACTGGCATATCAATTGTCAACAAAATGGTCAGTTCCGAAGGCTGTTTTTCCACAAACACTTGCCTTTCGTGAGAGCGAACGTCAATGACTGCATTTGGGCCCCACGAGATAGTAGTCTGCGTCGCGGTGTCAGTGTGCTCGGGGTTGGCGTTAACACAAGTAGCATTTGTTGAGGATGACCCACTCGAAATTTCCTGTAACGGAAAACTCACTGACAATGAAAAGGGTGGAAGTGCCAAAATACAGAAAAATAGTTTTCCCACAGAACCAGTAGTTGTACGATATCAATTAATACTTTTCTTCATCCGAAACTCACCTTTTTCCTTGATTCCAAAGATTTCAGTTTTGAGTGCTGGCCACGGAGCCTCCTGGTCATCCTCTTCTGTTTGGCCACAGGCACCACACAAGTTTGCTGAAGTGGCATGGCGTTGGGGATCAGCGTTCGTTTCCTGCTGGTGCCCAGCAGCTCCCGCTCGAAGTTGATCTCGAAGCTGTCCTCGTCGAAGTGGTCAGAGCAAACGAACCGCTTGTGTGCCTTCATCCTCAGGAACTCGGCCTTGCTCACGCACAGCTTGTCCAGCCAGATCTGGTAGTTGAGGGGCATGCGGAACATGGACTTCCCTTGTTGGTTGCCCGCTCTCGTCCCACACCCCTTGACGATGCAGCAGCGCATGTTTGATCTCCAGATTTCTCTAATAACAGATTAATTGATTAGTTTTCAATCGCAACAACTGAAAAAGTTCATCCCGACTTCCTTTCGGTGGTGCACTGCACAGTTTGTTGCCAAATTGGGTTAGATCAAATATTCTGAATCACATAGGACATCCACCTGGGTCCACACCCATTTCTTTCTTTAGAGTTTGGACAAACTCCAAGGAGTTTCTGAGGACCTAAAATTATTTGTAAGGTGACCGAAGATACCCAGCAGAAAACATTCTATGTCAAATTTAAATAAATTGCAATTATTTTGCCACAAAATAATTGTAAATACATTGTATAATATAGCTGCATAATAATTGCAATTTATTTGAATTTGACATGGAATATTTTCTGCTGGTCTACTTTGAAACCACTGGTTGGTAGGTCCTACAGGCGGTTCAGGATGTCCAAATGTTTGATGCATGTGAATGGAATTTGGAAGTACATGTAAGTAATGTTATAGTAAAACCAAGAAGTGATGGAACTGAAGTCAACCAATCAGAGAGATGTGGCTTGTCGATGTTTCTTTAGTCGGTGAAAGCCCATTCAGTAAGTGGCACTGATTGTATGAAACTAGGCTAAATGAATCGCCAACAGGCGATTGGACCCCTATTGGTCGGCACATGTTTTGACTCAGTTCCATCACTTCTTGGTTTTACTATAGATCTACAATGTACATGTACATCTATAGTTTGACATACATGTACATGTATATGACATACATGCATACATTATATCATTATTATACTCAATTGAGGATATTGCAAACAATTATTGAACCAATTGGGGGTGACAAGCAATCGAATCTGAACAATTTGACAAGTGGACTTACAATATATGCGCACTAAATCATTGCACTGAACTACTGTATGTTGGTCCTCCAAACCTGGGAACTATTCAAGCATGACTGTCATCTGCTAATTTTTAATTTTAGAAATATTACGAGGGCAATTTCAAGCGTTAAATGCTCGCGTGTATTTGCGAAAGTTCTATTTAGGACGAATTTCTTTTCGTTCCTCGCAGTTTTTTGTCAAACGAGGTCGGCCGCGGCGGATTCAATTTGCGAATAATGCACCCGGTTTCATGACTCCATTTCGGAGCGAGTGTTCCAAGATGGCGGCTGCTGCTGTCGACGCATCATACATTCTCCATTGATGAATTTTGAGTCCATTCCATTCTTCTAGGGCCAGTGGACCCTACCATGCATGGAGTTTGTGGAGACGCTTTTGAAAGGTAACTGCAAGTCTGTATTATATTTTACAAACTTTTGGATACGTTTAGGAATCCAGAAAACGCTGCATTAGTGTCGTTTAGCAGCGTGCATTTGAAATTTGAAAGTTGAGGATGTGCAGCTTCCTGTTGTTCAAAACTTTTGTGTACTTTAGAATGTACGTACAGGTTCACCAGCCTGCATCAACCATTTCCCACGTTTATTTGTCGTTTGGTAAAGGTAACTGACTCCACGTTGTGGTGAAGAATTGCTTGCATGCAGGTAGAAACTCAGACACATGAAAACTTTGGGGACTTTCAGTGTTGGGAACGTACCCTATAGAACAGAGTCCTTCAAAATGTTGACCCAATATTGGGGGAGGGGCCCTAATCCCCTACTCTAAATTGTAATCTCCCTCCCTCTTGGACGTCCTCCATGTGCAATGCAACCTATCCATGACTTGGACAAAGTTCTGGAAACTTGCAACAGGTGGATATCTTTTATTTGTTTGTTGTTTTTCATCTACATTTATTATATATGCATGCACTATACATTGATGGCATTACTTTACACAGGGTTCCCCCAGACCTAGAAAGCCTGGAAAAATCAGGGAAGTTGACCTTTTTTAAAAAGGTCAGGGTCGACATTTAACAAATCTCTTGAAACTTCAAATGACACACTTAGCAGGACATCTGCCAATGTAGAAAATGCTATATTAATTGTTCATTATTTATAAAAATTAGGCAAAATAATTTTTAAAAACTAACAATCGATCTCTTTACAATCTAAAACTTGTCTAAATTTTTGTGAACTAAATTTTCAAAAGAAATTACACACTTCATCAGCAGAAAATTTAAAAAAAAAAGAAAAGAAAAATTTGGACGATTTTTATGTCCTGGTAATTAACTCAGGCTTCAATGGAAGCATTCTGTGGAGACTCGTCTTAATTTATCTTATTAATTAATTGTGCTTTATTGCTGGTTCCTTGTTAAATTTGTGTTCACTTAATTTTTATAAACAATGAACAGTAATTTGCTACATTGAAATGTATATACTTTTGCATTTTAATAGACAGGGAAATTTGTTTGAAACCTGGAAATGTCAGGGAAGTTGAAAATTGAATTTCTGGGGAACCCTGTTACAGTAAGCAACATCTGATAGCTTTTGAAGATGTTGGAGTGAGATATCTGAAGGTGTACTTACCTCTTTCACCAATGTTCGAAACTGTTCAAATCTGCCATGTTTAGGATATTGAAGTTGCTCTTCCAGTCGTGTAGCCAACACAAGCAAATTATTGCCTATAGCTGTTAGATTACCTCTATTATCTATCTATACCATCTAGCTGAAATGTTGCAAGTGTGTTAGTCAACTCTGCAATTATTGGTAGTCTATAAATGGACAAATCAATAAATGATAGCGCATACAAGAATATTCTGGGATTCCTGGATTATACGAGCTTATAAAGGTTTTATTGTTCTCGGTGCACTTCATCCGTCCACTTCTGATGGTAAATTACATCTAAAGCACACCTCTTCCGTAGATACGGCATAACATGTCTCCATCAAAAAAATCCAGGATGGTTACAATTTTCAGAGATTTACAAATTTTAGAGATTACAAGCAGCTATTGTAAAAGTCAAAATACTGAGTAATGTACGAGTTGCAAAAGTTAAATTCTTAGTCAGGCAATTATATTGGTTCCATCAGGCAAAATTTGGGATGATTTTTTTAAAAGTCAGGCAAGACAGTTTCGAGAAATCGGTGACAACCCTGTATTGCATCATTTCCAACTGCTGCTTTTAACCCTCCCTGTTCAGTATCCATATTTGGCAGCAATATTCAAGTAGGTGTCCGGCTAACGATAAATTTCCAATGTTGTTAACTTTTTGAGGTCAATTACGGAAATTGACAAAACTGAAGTGTTGATCATCTCGTAAACACTGTTGCTATGAACTGACAATAACATGACATGAACGTAATGGATCCCTCTCAGCCAGGCACTCAGACATTCAATGTATGTGCGTACATTGTCTGAGTGCCTGGCGTGCTTGATTTGGCCCACCATATAATTGGTGTTAACACTTAATTTTTTGATTTTTACTGATTTCTAGCAGGCCACACGTCCTAAGCACCAGGACATGTTGAAAAGGTGCATCACATTCACCATAAGTTTCTTTGACCAATGAAAGATTCAGTCCTGTTTCCAGACACAGCACGTCTTGCTCACCGAGAGTTTTCCTCAAGTAGTGAGGCACGATTGCTCTGGAAGCCACCGGCACCATGGAGTGGACTAAGTCCGTGCTCACGACTTTCATCGAAATGTACCGGGACAGGCCCTGCCTGTGGCACGTTAAGAGCGAGTCCTACAAGAGCAAGAAGCTGAAAATCGCCGCGTACGAGGAGCTGGCTGCCTACCTGAGGTGCAACGGCTTCCAGGAGGCCGACAGCAAGTTTGTCAAAGCCAAAATTCAGAACTTGAGGCGGGCTGTGAGGAAAGAGATGCATAAGATTGAGGCGTCCATCAAGAATGGAGCAGTTGCAGAGGAGGTGTACATTCCCTCACTGTGGTAGGTCGCCCTTGCCCTTGTCGTGAACATTCTGCATGGAATTCAGAATTGAAATGTCGAACTAAGAGTTTTTGTAACATTGACCAATGCAATGTTAACACTGGCTTCCATAGGTACTACGAACTAATGGCGTTCACTAAAGACCAAGACGTCCTGCTCACATCGGTCGACAGCCTGTCGCCGAGCAGCCAGAACGATGATCAGTGCGAGTTCGAGGACATGGACGAAGGGGACGAGCTGCAGTACTATCCGCAAACTCAATTGCAGGAGTCACTCGGCCAGATGGACAGTGCGGACCAGCAGGTAACGTAATTTCAGATCTCGTATTTGCACGTTATTCCCATATCTTTATTTGTAAACTTTTACAATTGCCCAATGTTGCGATGCTGAACGGGTTGAGGAGTTCGATAAACTGTGCCTACTACTCATGGAAGTCATGAAATGAAACGTAGATCAATGGAATAGTCATGAAATTCCATTAGGATCATGGGATTTTTGTCTTAGGATTTTTTTGACTATTATTTGAATTTTGGAAGGGGGTGCCGACCACCCTTTACTTAACCATTGGCCCTTCGGTTTTTTTTGGTTCCTGTTTATTCTCAAATAAGCTAGAAAATCCACTACATTTTTCTGCCACTATATTCAGTAAGGGTAATTGTCCTGATGTAGAGTCCATTTTACAGTTGTCAATTCCACCGTTTATGTGAGATTTGTGAATTTTTCGTTTTCTGATTTTGACTTTGGCAAAAAATGCCATAATCGAGTCGGAGTAAACTCGCAAACCACCATCCTAAAACTTGGCTCGAACATGCCCTTTGACAGGGTTTCACCCAGACCTGAAAAACCTTTAAAAGTCAGGTAAATTTGAATGGCCTGGAGAAATCGGGGGAAAAGTCAGGGAAATTTATCAAATCTCTTGATTCATAAGTACATGTAAACGTTTTCAGATCATTGCATATTTACTTTCATTTATTAAATATCGACAATCCTTGGTTCATCTGTTGCTCGCACATCATCCTCGCTTGCTAGAAACTCAAGGTATTAATTAAAGCAAGCAATTCTGTGGAATAGATCAGAGAGATCAAAAATTAAGTTGTAAATTTGAAAAAAAAACTAAATTTGAAGTTTTTTATTATAATGTGTGCTCTATTTCTTGTTCCATATTTAAATTTGTCTTCACCTCATGTTTATAAGCAATGAGAAATAAATGTAGCAGTTTTACATTGGCATGTGTCGTATTTACGAAATCTTAATCGTCAGGGAATTTTTTTTAAACCTGGAAATGTCGGGGGAAAGTCAGGGAAGTTGAAAATTGAATTTCTGGGGGAACATTGTTTGAGTCCTAGGAGAGGCTGGAATTATTTCGAGCGCAGCACCCACCAATCCAATGCTTGTGGACGCAGGGCCGTCTCTACCGTATAGGCGAACTAGGGCGCAGACAAAAGGGGGCGCAGGCGGAGCCGCATATTTTCTATAATTTCATTTTATTTTCATTGTTTCTTCCCATTTTACTATAACATGTTTGTACCTGGGTGAATCTGTAACACTTTTGGAGGGGGGATCCTTCCTTTCTAGGGGGAAGGGGGGCGCCCTTACCAGAGGTACTTCACCCCTTTAGAATGGTTTTGGAACTTCTGTTTTGGTGGGCGCTTCTTGCTGTTTGAAAATTCTTTAACATAAACAGGTTGTGCTGGTCCCTGTTTAAGGCTACTTGTCAAAATCCCACTCCAAGTGCGACAAAACGCAGAATTTTACTTCAAAATATATAAAATTTTCCGGAGGTGAACCCCCGTACACCCCTGTCCCCAGGGGTATTTTCCACACCCCCAGATCCCCGGTGGTTCATTCAGTTCTACCCCTTCAAAGGGTACCCAAACTTCAAGTGCCCTGGGCTCCCCAAAGTCTTAATCTGGTGCCGAGTACTATGGAACATAATAAAAGCATATTTGAAAATTTTGTTACTGGTTTTCCAGCCCCCTCATTGAGTTGAGAAAATTTGAAAAAACCACTAAACTATTTAAAATTTTACTTGAAAAATCGCATTTAGAGTGCCTCAAAACTCATAATCTTGCTTCTCATTTT